>WEIS01009284.1:0-17024 GCA_013389965.1 Todus mexicanus | reverse complement strand
AGGTTGGAAAGGACCTCCAAGATAAAGGCAAGTAGTGCCACCAAAATATTTTACCAAAAGTGAAGAAGTGGAAAAATTAGATGAGGATTTGGACAATTGGCTTCTAGGAGAAAAAAAGGGGAAGTTTTCTTAGGGTATTAATTTGTGTAATCAATCTTGTAATGATATTTTGGTTTTTCATATTCCTAGGATTACTGCTAATGGTACCAAAAAAAGTAACTGGCAGAGTCTGGAATTAGGAATGACCAGATTCTAACAGAAGAAAGCAACAATGTTGAACAGAATCACCTGGATTTGACAGGAAAAGATTATCAGACTAGTTTGAGTAACAAGGGATCCTTACCTCCTGGACCTTAAAGCTTTGCGACACATGAGTATGGGACGTCTTCACTAAAATGACACTCTGGTAATTTTCTTTTACTTAAATTTTCCAAGCACTCTTTTTCTGATTAAATTGGGTAAGTATTTTAGCGAAAACACAATCAAAGAAACAAAAACCCTCACAAACATTTGAGCTTACAGAAGAAATAGACCTTGAGTGAAGATCTAATATATTCTATGTTTTTCTCCCATGGTAACAATACTTTAAATTATATGTAAACTATCACTGCTATATTTGATGACAGATGTTTCTTGAAATGTCAACTAAGTCAATCTACTACACTTTGCATATTCTAAGTCTGCACAATGCTTGGCTTCCTTTAGATTAGAGTAAAAGGAGTCTTTCCTGATTTATAAACGATTTTTTTTTTATTTGGCCAAATATAACTTAAGTTATTCAAAACTGTAAAGATAAGCACAGACAACACAATTAATGAGATCCTAAAGCAGAGTACATATTAATAACTATTTTTGGAAGCAATAGGACTTCATCCCACCATGAAAGTGAGCACTTAAAAGTTCAACGGTTAATCAGTAAGCTAGCTGTTAAACTGAACATTGTTTTAAATTACTATTTTACTTTGGTAGAAATCATCTTCCTTCTGGTCCTTTAGAAAAGTAACTACATAAATAATACCTGGGCTAGAAGCATTCAATTGCTCTTCGTAAATGGGAAACAGGTATATGGAAAGTTCTGAGTCCAGTGAAATGGATCATTTCTTTTTTGAAGCCATTTCACCCAGCACACAACGTCGATTTGGTGAGCAAGCTGAAACCAGCAGAGCTCCTTGTAATATTTCTTTGAAAAGCACATTTGTGGCTATTTCATTAATAGAGAAAACAAACCCTGTAGGATGTGAATTAATTTAATGTCAGGCAAATGCATCTTGAATGACAAAATATTTAGGAGTTGTATTGCCCCAGGTGAGTTTAATGAGTACCTAGAGCCTGAAAGTAGAAAACAAGTTAGAACAACCATCGCGACAGAAAATGTTTTTGACTGAGTATGTTAGTCATGTCTTTCAAGTATTTTTAAAGGATCAAATTTAAGGTGTTTACAACACCGATAATAATTTCCTCTAAAAATATCAGAGACTGGGCAACAAATTTACAGACACTAATCTATAAACTCTCCATTCAACTGAAGTAACTTATTAGAAACACTTGTTATTCCTTATAACATAACTACGGTATCGTAGACTAGCAGAAAAAGCAGCAGCCTCTGCATTCCTAAAACACAAACTCACAAAGACACATTGTAAAAACTGGTGTGGTTGTTGGCTCAGCAAAAGGTGGAGGAAAAACCATGGCCGACTGATCTGCTGTTATTCTGGCTGCCATTTCCTGAATCCTTTCTACCTCTGCTGGTATGTTTGTGGCGCCTCTTCTGTGCTTTCTGATGTTAAAAACTGCAAAGACAATTAGCAGGAGAGTGTCTTCTCACATTTTGCTGTGCCTTTTTTAGATAGATAATTTCTCCTTGGTGGACAGGTGGAATAGTCTGTCAGCAATAGAAGAATATAAAGGTGGTATCTGTAGAGCTGTCAAGATTTAGCCACAGGTTTGAGTCAAATTTGCATGAGGCTTTAGGAAGCCTGTTCAAGACAGAGAGATCTCAATTGTACTTCCTCTCGCGTATTTACAGCTGGACTAGCAAAAACAAGAAAAGAAAAGTAGCAATCAGGAAGGTGGTCAGTTCTATCTGGATGAGGGTATTAACAATGGTGGTGGAGAATATAAACTATTCCATGAAGTAAAGACAAAGGCCAACTCTATATGTTATAGAAGAACTTCAAGACACTGATTGGTAAGAAAGACAGAATCAAATATAATCAAAAATGAACTGATATGTGTGTGTGTATATGCTGTGGTTGGCTCTGAAATAGTTACCAGCACTGAGAAACGAGATCTCAAGGTTACGATTTCAGAGAAAGAAACTCAACAAACGCATCAACTGTTAAGAAGTACAGGGGGAATGAATGCAAAGCAAGCCCATTAGGTAAAGTAACTTGAAATAAAGCAGAATATTACAGAAGAGGACACAGACTGTATACACAAGGACTCTTGAACCTGGAAAAGATAAAACTGAAGTGGGACAGAAAAGAAATCTAAGAAATGTGGAATGATAAATGAATAGGTAATGCTTGTTCATTGTCTTCCTATACAAGGATTAATGGGTAGCAAAAGTTTGTATCACATGGTAGATTTGAACAGAAGACACTTCTCCACACATATGGCTGTTAAACTATATTACTCCTTCCCAAAGGACTTGTGATGCTTACCTCAGTTCAGAAAATGACTGGACAAGTTTATGGGAGAAAAATCTATTGATAGCTATTGAGTATTAAGTCATCTCCTGTAATTTATGAAATCTGTGAGCTGTGATGTGCTGGAAGCCATCGAAGTATTCTGGAGAAATATCACAACGTGACTATCCTATCCTCAGAAGCATTCGTAAAGACCTGTGGCAGCCATTGCTGATGGATCTTTGGTGGTCCTAAATCCAGACCTAAATCAGGTTACTCAGATAGGAATGACCTACTTGTGTTCCTTGTTCAACAGGTCTGGAAATCTAGTCCATTTTTAGACCACAGCAAGGGTGGAGCTGAACTTGAACTGAAAAGAACAAGGAGTATGTCTGCAATTGAAATACTGAAGAATTGGAATTAGGGAAGACTTGTATGGTCATAGAAACCATATCTGAAATCACCATGGGTAGCCATGCAACACTGCCCAGTGCAGGACTCTTGACAAGATACTAAAATCCTACTGAACAAAATTAATGTAAGCCTGTAGTAGCTAAGGTTTAGTTACTGCACTGTTCTCTCAGTAGAATATTTGCTAGCAGTCCACAAATAAGGTTTGCTGTCCAAAAATCCCTATTTATTTATGGTGAATTGTTTCAACTACCTCCAAACTTCCTTTCCATGGGTGGGGATTGCAGCATCTTACTTGGATACATATGCTGACATGCCTGTAATTAGACAGCAACAGTTCAGCATGGCAAACTGCATCTAGCTGGAACCACAGAAGGGATCTCAAACCTTTAATTGCAGTTAATTAAAAAAAAAAAATCATCTCATTTACTTAATCAAGCTTTTGATCTGTCCTTGCCTTCTCTCTCATTCCTACCTCTTTGGACCCTCCTTGCCCACATGCTCTAGCCTGGAAGCAGAGGGCTGAGAAGCTGCCAGATCCTGAGGGATCAGGGCTCTGCGACCCACCCACTTGCTATGAAAGTACACCAGCTTGTCCAGCTGTCTACAAGCACTGGAGGCCTGTGTGAATAAATCTGGGGCCTGTGTCCTCCATTTCATCAGCACTGCCAAAAAGCACTGTCCAAGCATGTATCTTGCGGCAAGCGGGGAATGCTTCTACTCTGTCAGAGAAGAAAAGCCACAAACAAAAACAAAATCCAAAACCCCAGCACAACCCAAAAAACCCCTAAAAAATACCCCAAAGGAGATCACATCTTGATTATCCATGCTTATTTTTGACTTTTACATTAAATAGCACAAGTTCGTGACAATACAGATAAATATGATAGTAATTGTTTCTATTGCAGTAACATACTGCAGTATCTACATAAAATCAAGCCTTTCTATTTTTCATAGCATAGAGAAAAAAAAAACCTAAAACCAAACTGCAGACAGGTCAGAAAAAAAAAAAAAAAAAAAAATAACAAAAAAAAAATAATCACAGGATTGACACAAGATTACCTGGGAAGTAAAATAAATAGCCAAAAATATAGTTTTAAATACAATTCAGCTAAACAACAGCTCATGAAGGGACTTGGAAACAGTTTTGTAAGGGATAAAAAGCTAATACTGAAAAAGTTGCTTTACATTAGCTTATGGATGTGCAATTAACAGAGTTAAAGACAAAGACTGAAGCTAAGCTCAGAAATTATCTTCACAGCTTTTTTAAATTGTGAAATAATTGCTTGAGGGAAGTTGTGAGAACTTTACCAGTTCTGGGATATTTTAAAAACCCACAGGGGATGTAACCCTAGAAACAGCATTTTAAAAGGAATTTTTACCAGCAAGTACTTAACAGAGCATTTCCATTAATTGCTTTTAGCCTTTTATTTATTAAAGCTCAAAATTGGTGGAGTTGTCCAGGAACTTACTTTTGTGTTTCCCTGAAAGCAACAATTTTACAATGCTAAATCATATTAGAGCCACCAGATTAACACTATATTTGAGAAAACCTACATATAATATTCCACAAATCTTAAGCATCAACTGCCAAAGAGACCAGTTTACTCCAACTCTGGATTTTACCTTTCGATTGCTTTAATTCTCCATTTCACCTCTTAAAGTTCCATTTCATCTTATTTCAATTTTTTTTCTTCATCTTTCTGTTGCTCTTTTATTCCACTTTTTCTATTGTTCCCTTAATCTCTATCACTTCCTCTTTTCTTGTCCACTCCTGCACATACTGCTCCATTTTGTATTCTTCCACCATTGTTGCCACACGTCACACCAGAATCCACCTTTTGTAATATTTGCTGGGTTTTTCCCCATTCTGCCCTTTCTTTTTTTTCAGTTATTTTCTAGTCTTCCTGGGTCCCTTGAGCATTTTTCTTTAACGCATTATTTGCATTTAATTATGTGATGCAAAGCAATATCATAGCTAAACCAATTTTTACACAAACACTTCTCCTTATGGCTGTCTTTTCATGTAGCTTCTGTTCAGAAAGTATATACATTTTGTTCAATTTTGTTTAAATGCCACAAGGACGGGACTAGGAATAGCTTTGTCATTTTAAGACTCCAGAAAGCAAACTGAAAGGGAATAAAACATTTCAGGAGGAAATAAGATGACTTTTAAACTGTCACCTGTAAGAAAGTATAAATGAGTGGTCTAAAAATAGGCTTCAAGGGCAGCTACCAAGGATTACTTTTTAAGAAATTGTTATCTTTTTGCTTCTAGCAGGTAAGTTATAAACAGAACACATTTCCTGTCAGCCATTCCAACTTTCCACCACACACATTTTTTATTTTTATCTAGACTTGGGACATATTGATAGAAAACCCCCACACTTCTTCAAAAGTTTCTTTCTCTAAACATTTCGGTCATTAATCCTTCATAAACAAAATCCATCGGTATCACTTATTTCCTTCTCTACTCAACCATTCAACATTGTCTCAACCCACCAGACCTTTCATTCTCTTGCAGTCATTGCAGGTACTTGAGAATTTAATAAAGATGACATGCGAACAACTTTGAGGTTTCCAGTTTTGTGGTTGGATTTTTTTTTTTGTGGTTTTTGTTTGTTTGTTTTCCAAAATGGGAATAACAAATTTCTGGTTCCTTTCGAACACCAAAAAAGTACTAAAAAATCTTGCAACAGTGGGAGGTTAGAACAACAGAATAAAAAAAATACATTAATCTCTTCCTGGCATAGGGACCAAGTCATCCTATTTAAATGGCTTTAACTGTATCTGCACAGAGAGATGCAGAGAGAAGTTTGGGTGGCCCAGGCTTGGATGCAAGAGATGGCCAAGAGCTGGACTGTGTGCCAGTGCTGTCCTTCAGCTGCTGCACCCTTCGCTCGTGTTACATGAGCACACTTAAGTATCACTTGAGCCTTTTCGTTTAATTGCCCTGCTCAAAATAAAGACAATAAGAGAGGCTGCTGGTTCCTCTTTCAAATTCTCACCCAAGATTGCTCAACAGCCCATCTCTGATCAGCCAGTGTAGCACAAACAGTGCAACTTTTAAAAACATAGCTCATTATTTGACATTTTTAATGCATACAGAGATAGTTAAAATAATAGCATCCTACAAGGACAATAGCATCATAAAAGCAAAAGGAGAAAAGAACAAAGACCAGTTAGTTGCTCTTCCAAAGAAAAAAGGAAATCAAGAATCCCATATGAAAGCTAATATTCACACACTGATATTCAGCGTCACTTCTATGCCATTCTCTGACTAGCAACAGAGACAGGTATAGTATTTCAAACACGGGCACGTTGACTTGGCTGCTGTGCTTTAGAGGGCTCTTCATTTAAATAAGAACCTAGCTTCAGGCAAGTGCCTCACAAGAAATGCTTTCTAATAGATATTCAGCCCTATATCTTAGATTGTAAAATTAAGTAGCTGTCAAAACAGATTAACCAACTGTCATGCAGAAAAGAAATATGTACACAGTGGCACTGTGAAGACAAATTACTAAACAAACTTGATGCCTAGATAATGCTCCGTTTTTAATTCAATTATTCATTCAGTTCAGTGCCTTTATTTAAACGGCAAATACCAGCTTCTACTTTTTTAACACTAGCTGTAAATAGCAAATAAAAAAAATTGTGTCAACCCCATCTTCTCCCGCACAGCCAAAGGTAGAAGATACAGAAGGGGTATGTTGCAAAGAGCAACACCATAAGCATTTGTAGTGTCTGGAATAAACCCAGGCAACTACTACTACAGATTCCTTAAAAGCATCTTGTACAAGATCCAAGCACTTAAAATACACCTGAATTTTGACTGTTGTCTTTGCCCATTGTATCTAACAAGCAGCAGCAATTATAGCATGGCAGAGATAGCAAAACAGTTCCTGCTATAATGCTAAATTGCTAAATGGTCCTGAGCTGTGACACAAGCACTGGTACACCCATGTATACAAGAAGGGAATTTTTCATTCACTGCTTTCTGTATGCTACTGTTATGTGTGATAATTACATCTTGCATCATTCTTGATGGATTTGCAAGCTGCAGCTGAATTAGATCTGTTTGTTTTAATTGGAACAGCAGAAGAAGAGAGGTCACTCATGTTCAGTGAAGCTAGGGACTTACTATGCAACGTTTCTGCAGACGTAATTACATCAAATCTGGGTTAAATTAAAAACTAAAGCCTTTAAATAGAGCTTATAAAGCTCTTAAAGGCCTGTGAATGGTTTGCTTGTTTTTTTTTTTAAAAGCAAGCTCTTAAAAAAACCCAGAGTGTTCAGCAAAATCTGAAGACAGGACATGTTTTTACAAAGGAACAGAATTCTTTCTAATGATTTATTTTCTAACTAGACAAAGATCACCAATGCCAGGGTAAAGTATATTACTATTATTTGTGTTAGTATGGTCCCAAGTTCCTTCATTCTCCCCAGAAAACAGCTACCCCGGCACAACAAGGCTATCAATGTTACAACAAAGCAGAAAGCTATTGTTTCTATTAATATTGTTCCTCAATAGCTACAGCACACCAAATACAAAACAGCCATTGTTGTGCCCCACATCAGGCACCAAAAGGGACTGTCTTGGGCTTTAACCTCCACTCACCATTAAATGCCACACAGCCACTCACTCAGAGCTACCCCCACCCTTTCCATAGCCCCTGTTGTGGCATGTGAAGGAGAATCAGGAAGGAAAAGATGAGACTCCACAGACTGAGATAAAAGCAGTTAAATAAANAGAAGTTGGTGAAGACAGTATTGCTTTCTGCATGAACTTAACAAGCCTTGGATACTACCAAAGAAATATTTGCCAAAAAAGGTTTCCTTGCTTAATATTTTTAATATGATTAGCATGAGCATTGTGATGGATTCTGAAAATATGTTCCAGGTTGAGGTCAACAGCAGTCCCAGAAAAAATATATATTTTTTTTTTGTCCACTGTAAAACTCAGTCTAATGAAACAAAAATCAATATTGAAATCCAATAAAATTACTCGAGGTAGCAACATATGACTGGCCGGCCCTGTGCTTATTTGCCTGTGTATTTGAGTTGTTTCTTCATTTAAGGAAGAGAGACGTGGTAAAGGCTTTTTTCTTTTGTGTTTTGCTGAACTAGTGAAATCATTCAAGGTTAATAGAATTAGACGATGGATAAAGTTCTTGATGAATGGGACTGCAGTGACACTGAAAAATGCGGTGCTCATTCTACTATGAGATATTTCTGCATCCAACGCAATTAAGGGAGGTACAGATGTGAATATGGTAGTAGCTGCAAAAAGAAGAAATGGCTTCATACATTTGTAAGTCACTAAAAAAGACATATGAATTGAGACAAATACTGGTAGAGAGATCATTGTTCTTCTTATGATGAAGGTCACCTCAAGAGACAGCATTCATAGACTGTGTCAGAGTTGTGAAATCCAGGAATGTTCCTGGGGTAGGATTTGCCTGTATATTTCTTCCCTGTTGCAAGGAACCAAGAGGCATGGAGCATGGGGCAGTGTGGTCTGCAGGGATCAGTGCATACTGTGGAATAAACCTACTTGGTGGCTGGAACAAGACTACTAAGATGCCATGGACACATCTTTTTATGCAATTTTAGCCAATATGAATGTAAAAGATGTCTTTTAGCTTGAATAAGCATTTTTTAGAATGAGCTTTTTATTTTTTTTCCCTCAGAAAACCTACAAGTAGGATTAATGTTTACAAACATCAGAAGCCATGTTAGAAACAAATTCATGTTCTGAAAGAAACTACGCAGAACAATACATTGGATGCAGCTTTATTGCTGCCTCCCTGTGCAAGTGTGAGATCAGACACAAACAAAACAGAAGCTGATGAGGTTGCTTTGATCTATGTTTGCTAACCTTTTATTTACAAACATCAGAACAAGAAAAGTATTAGTAAATGTACCAATCAAGCACGGAACATTTACACCAGCTCTTACCAATGTGAATTCTCTAATATCTGTTATTACTGAGTTCAAACTGAAGCTTTGTATTTGACTCTCCCTCTTCCTGCAGTATCACAATCACTGGAAACTCATTTTTCTGTCAAACCTGGCTTAAGCTGGACAACTCCTTTTGAAGTTATCACCTGCATCCAGAGATGGTTTAACTACAAAAGTGTCATTCCCCTAGGGGAGATGAATGGAAATAGTAGAATCATGGAATCAAGGTTGGAAACAACCTTCAAGATCATCAAGTCCAACCATCTACTAAACGTTATCATAACCACTAAACTATGTCCTGAAGCGCCACATGTACATGTTTTTTGAACAGTACCAGGGACGGTGATTCCACCACCTCCCTGGGCAGTCTGTTCCAAATCCACAGGACTACATATCTTCTGCTTGGAAGTCTTTGTCAGTAGTTGTAGTTTCACAAAATAACAAACTAAGAGTCCTACCCTACCACAACTGTAAACTACAAATGTTTCTACTGTTGGGGTTTTTGGTGGTTTTTGTTTGTTTGTTGGCTTTTGGTTTGTGGTTTTGTTTGATTTTATTTTTATTTATTTCTATGCCTTTTAAAAATGCATGCAGATCTGTTAAAGTGGATGGCACCTTTCCATCGTAACAATAACTGTCACATTCTTATGCTAATATCAAGCACCCCTGGAAATTAATCAGCTGATAAAACTTTTATAACCATAACTCCACTCTGCTTTCCTAAATTACAGAGGAGTTATGCCTACTGGTGGTTTTTCCTTAGTGTCTCTTACCGCATATCACAGCCACAGCAGGTCTCCAATTTAATACAATGACAACTTCGGATAGAAAATTACATTTATAAACCTGGAAACATTCTCTATGTTGACCAAGCAAACATATCTTGCTAGATCAAAGAAAAAAATAAAAGATAAAGATAATTTCAAGTAAAGAGAGCTTGCATATTGTTTACTGTAATGATATAAGGAGAATAATCAAAAGAGGATTTTCGAGTATGCAAAATGTAATTACTCAAATAAGCTCAGAATTAAGAATCACATGTTCCTATTTGCCTCTGGCCATTTGAAAAAGACACTTGCTCAAAACTGTCACCAAGTGACCATTTAAAATAATTTGGCAAATGCACATATTAATGTTTTCAGTGCAACGTGGCATTTTAACAAGTAGATCTCATTACAGAACATATGATTTCCCCACTTTCATATTATAAGAGTATTGACGATCTTAATGTTTATGGTTGAAAGGAGAAATAAATACGCATCACGTTTACTGAGGAAATTTGTGGTTATGGCCATTAGGAGGACTTTTCCAAAGTACAAGTATCATTCTGGGTTCCATCCAAGATGACTTCCAACTCAACAAATGATCTTAATGTTTCACCGTTTTACTTTAGAACCAAACTGATTGTATGCATCAGCTATAAATCCACATAGGTAACACTGCCAGAAGGGTTTCCAACAGGATCTAGCAACTTTTTAAGCAGATTCTCTAAGGCTAAACATTGTTTTTTTTAAAGTGACTGTTTTAATGAGTGTAGGAAAGAATGCATTTTGTGCAATAATAGGATCAAGACATCCAAGTACTAAGGCACTAAACAATATATTCACATTATTGCTTTGACTCCAACAGAATAAGCCAGGTTTCTTAGCTTTGCGATAAAGTTCATGAAAGCAACCATCTTTTCATGCAGGTATCTGATTTGAGTTGCTATGAACAGAGCTGAATTTGATAACTTAAAACTCCCTAATGAAGAAAGGTGTTGAAAATCCTGCTCTCATGTTAATCAACATTGTGAGCCAGAGCCTTCCCGGTAAAAAGGCATGAATATTACTGCTGCTCCTTCCTTCCCACATTTTATCTGGCTCTGGAGAGCTATGTGAAGATATATGGCAGCAACCTCACCAATCTGCAAGACACATTTTATCATCTGTTCAGATGAGTTCCAACACTTGAAGAGATCACAAGGTGTGTTATCACTGGTACTAGGTACGAAAAAAGGACATCAAATTGACTTACAATGCACAAGGATTTTCTGAGGGCAGGTTTTTCCCTATACTATTGGCTCTGTAAGCCTTGGTGCGAGTCTTCTACTTGGTGGTGCTACCTAGTCCAAGAAGGATGCTGATTTTTTTCAGCTTCAATGGGCTATTTATCTTTCAATTTCTTCATGCAAAGCCTGATTGGCACACTGGCTATCATAGCAGGAACAAAGCAGCTCTTCATGAGAGATGAAAATGGTCTTTTGAGATTCAGGGAATATTACATCTTCTGTTAGATACTCAGTTCCCAAATTATTTCATTTCACTATTCATGATAACACATGGCTAAGGATCATTTGTCAGCTAAACAGGTGAATCACTTAAAAATGGATGAAATTTAGGATCTTGACTTCTGCCAGTAGGATAATATGATACAGTATGGAGGAATTACTAGAGAGGATTAATGTGAACACCAATTCACTGAAGCATACTTGTAAATGAAATTATGATTCCCAGATGGTTTCCCTAAAAGCTACAGTTTTGCTTCTGACACAGACTTGTCTTTAATTACTATCTTCAGTTAACATCCTTCCAAGATCAGCTTCTACTAAAACAGGCTGCATATTCTATCCAGGCACTTACTACAAACGGTCTGGTTTTTTATCACAAATCATGATATTGCCTAAGAGCATATAGTTGTTTTTCTGTCTCTGCAGGGAATGATAACCAGTAGCACATGTTTCTATCTTCTATTCTTTAAAAGATTAATTTTAGTATTTCTATAACCTCAAGAGAACTTTGCCTATTTATAAATATTTTTTTAGACCAAATGAAAATTATCCATATTGGGCAAAGAAAAGCTAATGCCTTAAATTAA
Source organism: Todus mexicanus (assembly GCA_013389965.1). Lineage (NCBI taxonomy): Eukaryota > Metazoa > Chordata > Aves > Coraciiformes > Todidae > Todus > Todus mexicanus. The sequence goes on along the minus strand of WEIS01009284.1, from coordinate 5,169 downwards.
TAATTTCACCTGTGTACTGCAGGTAGATGTGGTGCTTAAGGATGTGGTCTAGTGGTTATGATAATGTTTAGTAGATGGTTGGACTTGATGATCTTGAAGATCATTTCTAACCTTGATGATTTCATGATTCTGTGAGATGTGGATGGTGAGTGAGGATTTAACAACAGCACCTCCTTTGGAGGTATTTCTAGATGGAATCCTGGTTTGGTTTTCATGGCTTTTTTCAAAGACACTCAAAGATCCTACATCGTTATAATCCAACATCCAATTTGCATGGCTTCTACTTCATTGGCATCTTTGTAGCAAGATTCTTGTACAGCTCCACAAGTTTCCCCCTCTGTACAATACCTATTTCCCTCCTTTTGTCTAAAGCTATAGTCAGCTGCCTGTTCCCAGACTTAGGATTCCAGTTCCCGGCTAATTGCAAGGACCAACTCCAGGAACGGTGAGTTAGGAGCCATACAGCTTGCTCTAAGCTCTGGAGTTGTTCCAGAAACTGCTTGCAAAGTGATACTCCCTCTTGATTTGTTTTGGGGACTGCTTGAGGCTTGCCACTCAACACCTATTCCCTTCTGGATTCCGACAGGAAGAATAATTTATTTTTTTTATTTTTTTTTTAAAAGAAAAGGCTCACAAATGACTATGATTGATTCTGGTCTGCCTCAAGCTTTCTGCAAAATTTCCTGCTCTGGTACTAAGAGCTGGGATTTGCCAGAGCATCTAATTCCAGTGCCTATATATCACTTTCAAAGATAAACCTCTGCAATGGAAGAGGGGACATAGAAGATGATGCACAACATGCTGACACAGCTGTATCTCACTTCTACTGAAGTGGTTTGGTTTTTTCTTTACAAAGACTAGAAATCATAAACCGAGTACCAGTGTTAGATCACTTGTGAAAGTAAGGGCAGAATGTTACATGACATTTCAAGCTTTTATTTTTATCGGTATTAGGTCGATGATAAAAGTTTGGGTTTGAGGGTATTTTTTAATGTACAAACATAGAAGCTGAAGTTACATTTTTGATTTGCTGTCTGGGAAGGGTTAACATGAAAAAGAACAAACACTTCAAAGTTAAAAACAAGATAAAAACCCTTTTCAAACAGTTATATGTATCATGACTATAGATGGTAGGACTGATAACTTTTGTAGCGTTACAGAATATAAGGAAGACTGCATGTGTTTGGGAGATGGAATGGACAGGAGGGTAGGATAGTAAATATGTTGTAAGCAAGAGGCCACTTCTTTTTCTATATCAGGTCTTTTCGCTTTAGTCATGGGAACACAGGAGCAGGAATAAAAAATTGCAATCTGCAGCAGCTGTGCTCCTGATACAGACATAAGAGCACAAATTCAGAGTGGTACAGGTATCTTGTGGAAACAGTCAGATACTATTTTAGTTTTTCATGAATAGCAAGAAAACTTTTTTCCTTCAGTTCCAGCTTCCCCCAAAAATATGAAAACCCGAAGTGACTACTGCTTTTTTGGGGCAGCTATACTCATACTCCTCATAAGTAGATAGTCATAGTACTTGAAATTCCACCCAGAGGAATCTCCCAATTCAGATAGGTGGCTTTTCTCCCTGAAGAAGGGTAAAAGAAACAAACAAACAACCCCCCGAAAAACATCTTTTGAGTACACACTTCTTGGGAAATTAGGTTAGATCTGTGCCTTGTTCTTTCTTCTTTAGTCTCCATCATTCATTGGGAGGACAGAAGGTGAATTGAAAGCCAAAATATTATCCCTCCCCTATTGAATTACAAAAGTAAGAACAAGTGGTGTCAAGAGATTATGTTTCAGACCACATGCTCTCTTCACATACTTTGAAGAATCTGTCCCCATGATTCTCTTGGGGAAAGGTGAGTAAAACTGAACTCAGACATTTCCAGGTGTCTATAGATGTGTCAGTTTTCTGACAAACAGGACTTCATTGTCCTCTGAACAAACTGATGCACCTGAAGGTCAGGAAGTGGATCAAAATGAAGATTCAAACCCTCTGATGAGCACTGCCCCTGAAGGACTGAGATATCACAACATATTTCCCAAGAATCACAGAATCACAGAATTATTGAAGCTGAAATAGATCTCTCAGATCATCAAGTCCACTCTATGACCTAACACCGCGACATCAGCTAGACCATGTCACTAAGTGTCACATCCAATCTTCCTTCAAACATACCTCGAGGGACAGCAGCTCCACCACTTCCCTGGGCAGTCCATTCCAGTGTCTAAAGAAGCCTGGTATGGAGAAGGAAGGAAGCCCTAACCTCTGTGACTGCATGCTCAAGTGTGAGTACAGAAAGTTGAGTTCTTCAACCATACGAATGACTACTAAGACAGTTGTCATGATATAAGCCCCACCAGCAGTAATCTGTTTAGGGAAAGAAAGCAAGGAACCTTCCACACCTGGGCCAACAGCTACAGTATTGTTTGCTTCCTTTCCTGGTCAAAGCAACTCTGTGTAGTATGAAAACTCAATCAGCAATACAAGTAACAATGACAGAAGCAGGTATCTGCTTTTTCTTCTGACTTTCTCTTCCATGTGAATAAGTGCTGCCAGCATCAAGTAAGAAAGACTCTGCAAAAATCAAGAGCTAGACTTGGATTACTAATCTAAATTATTAGTCAAAAGCGTTAAATGAGAAGGTTTTTTTTATCTAATCCATTGAGTGTTTATAAAGTATAGAGAGAGCCTTCACCAACACTTTTCTAATGGTAGTGATCAATGGTTCTGACCTATCTTTATCTTTGTTGTCACTGCTCACACTGCATCCCTCCAACCATGAAGTATATCAAATTGTTTCTTTTTAAACAGATTGTAAACCTTTGTATACCTAAGAACAGCATGCGTTACTTAAGATTACAGGTTTTACACAAATATTAAGTGAAATACACACTATATGCATCAAGCTGTGCTGAAAGGAACCAGTGCCGTTCAATTACAGTAATTACCTCTCCACTGGCTCTGAGGCCAAAAGGTCTCCTGCTTTTATGTTACTTAAACACTCTAAGCTTCCACAAAAGCTATGCTATTCACCTTTAATGAATTCAAATGTCATAGGAAAGAATGTCCACTTCACTGTGAGACAATTTTATAGAAAACTTTAACTTATTTGGAATCGAGAATATAATTTTGCCTGTCATCTATGGCTATCCTGAATATTGCAAGAGCATAACATAAAAAGTGCTTTGGCTCAGTATAAACTTTGTTAAAAAGATCTGCCTAGCCCCAGATCTTGTCTCCAACAGGTGCCAAAACTGGATGTAGAAATTTTGTCTACCAACTCAAAGAGAAAATCAGAGTAACAAATTGCATCACTCAGGCTTCCCTCTTTCCTCAAGAACTGCCATATGTTACAATGAAGGCTGACCAACTACTGTGATGAAACACCAGAAGAGAGTTGTGTGTGCAAATTAAGACCCATACATGGTCATGCTGGAAATGCTTATCCTAATATCAGTGCCAAAGACTGGAGGTGTAAGAGTTGATCACTCCGCTCACAATACACACTCCTCCAGAAAAAACACTGCCCATAGCTCCCACTCTAGCTGTATTATGCAGCTTTTGCACATAAGTCTGCTCTAGGCAATAAAGCAAATCATGCTCTTAGTGCAGCAAAACATGCTTGTCCTGAAGGCTGACAGTGATTCTGCAGGGGCAAAAAACCCTTGAACAAGAAGCAGATCAGGCAGACCAGATTAATGTTACCTTCCCTCTACCCCTCCACCTAATCTCTTCATGGGTTTTAATAATCTGATATAGCTTCCTTTAAGGGCAGGGAAATTAGCTGAATGATCTGTGGACAAACACAAGACTAGAGGAATTCACAGCTAGCAGGACAACCCCCTGACAGAGCTATGAACGCAGAAGGACTGCAAACAGCCAAATCTGTGATCGATAGCCATTCTGTAATTAGAATCTTTTAGCCAGTTGATGCAGTTCTTGAACTCTATTGGCAATGGGATTCAAAAGGAAATAGTGCTCATCAGTTCAGTGTGCCAGCAAGGAGGCAACAAGGAATAAATCAACAGCCAAACTTTACTATCACAGACATGATTTAGGACTACGATACAGTGGAGTGAGATGGGATAAAGGAATAAATAGATGAAAAAGGACACACTGTAGAGTGACATCTAGAATATTTTGGGGAACACTGAAGGAAGATGCAGATCTTTCCAGTGATAAGCAGTTCAATAAGAGAATAACAATAACAAAGTTATTTCCTTTGCAACTTGAGCTACTGACAAGTGTATCTGGAGTACACCTAGAACTGGAAAGGTCACTTTTGTTATCTTTTAAAACCAACTATTGATATCATTATAACTATTAGACTACATAATTTATTCTTTTTTAAATCTAGTCGATTTATTTTTACTACATTTGCTTTACATTTTGCATGATAATTTATGGACTGAGATTTTCTTTATTAGACAACCTGAGAGACGTAAAGCAGACTTTGACTAAATGCACTGGGATGCCTCTGCTCCTCAGAGCACAGATTTTTCCCCCAGTCAGTTTCTGCTTTGTAGTCCAGAGAGACCCGTCAACTCTTTCCTAAACTAGGATTTTGGACACTTAGCTCATTTTCTTGTGGCTCAAGAAGCAGCATAGACAGTCTACTGTTCCGTGCAATAAATGCTGGACAAAATAACATTCTACTTAAGCACAGCAATATCAAAGAAGGGACTAAGCAGGGCTTTTCATATACAAGCTCTGAGTTTGAGATAATCACAGAGTTCAATAAACTTTCAGTAATTCCATACCTTTGGTTTTAGGAGACACAGTTGAGCTCATAACAGGAAGAAGTACTAATTTAAAATGGTTAGATTAAGACACATTCCCCACCTCCCAGCCCCAATGTTTTAGCCAGTGTTTCCATGTTTAGAAATTAGTGATGTACACAGACTAGAATGATGCTATTAAGAGAAACACAGTTTAAGGAAGTAGCAGAAATTACCTAGAGGTTGCAATTAAACCTTTTGCAAATAAACATTCATACCTGATAAGGCACCATAACACAATTTTCAACTTGCAATACAAAGTTGAATTGAGTAGGTTTAGCACTTAGCTCTTCTGAGAGAGCAAGAACACAAAGCACTTCTATCCAGACTCGGCATAGCTCAAATCCAGCTGTGTACCCTGTTACTCAAGCACCAAGAAAAAAAAAA
>WEIS01009271.1:0-16864 GCA_013389965.1 Todus mexicanus | reverse complement strand
AAGTCATTGTATGAGGAGCATTAGAAGGCATTTAAATGCAAACAGCTGCAAAAGTGCAAGGTCAGAATAAGGTGCAGGAGGGATACACTTCATGCTTACCGCATTGCCATAAAATACTAAGGGTTTACTGAGAGGATAAGAAAACCAGAACAAATTGGATCTCTCAGAGTTGATAGAGCCTCTCTCAGCACAGAAGCGCATGAAGTCATTAGCTGTCCAAAACAAAAGTGGAGGTCAAAGAGGAAGGACAGCTCAATGAAGGACACTATGAAAAATATTTTCCAGAATACAGAAAGCCTTTTTTTAAAGAGAACAGCTATCAGAAGGACTGGTAAAAGTAACCCAAGGAGCTTGCTCCAGGTGAAGAAAACACACGCTATCAGTCTTAACTTATTCAAGGTTATTTCAGTGACAATTCCCAGGTTATTTTTAAACTGCTGTGCAGACAGGCTCACTTTCCTCTTTCCCTGAAGCACTGCCTCCTGCACATGGCTTGTTTTGCCGTGTTTTGAATTTCAGCTGCGCAGTTTTGGTTTGGGGCAGGGGGGTGTGCTGTTTTCCTTTTGCTGATTGTTTATATTTTGCATAATTCTGTTAACTTCCCTTTCTGGTTTGCACAGCTCTTGCAGCAACACAGTGGAATGGAAAAAAAACAAAACCACTTTTGTTTTTTTCTTAAGGAAAATACAATTAGGAAATCCTCAATTTATTTAAAAACTGTTTGGACTTCACACCACATGTACACATCTAAATTTGAGAGAAACAAACTAGCGGAAATTACAACTGAACAGAACAGACTAAAAGTTATAACCCCACCTTATTCCTGCTCACCCTGACAGACTCAACAAATAAGTGAATGCAGTTTCTCAGCATTTGAAGAAGTTCGTCTATAAGCAGTGGCTTTAACTGGGAAAAAAATATTTCTGTATGTGCAAATTGAAGTACTGCCCTTCCATTTGTGCCATTTGTTGCTTCTCCATCCCCCCGGCTATGAACAGAAGTGTGAGGTGGAGTCAGCCAGGGCTATAACCATTAACTTCACCCTCACCCCCTTTTCCTCTTCCAGTGGATGATCATTCAGATCCACACACACGGAAACCAAGCAGGATGCACAGCTGAAAAACTTGCCGGCATTTTACAGAATCAAGTTTTAAATCTAGATTTAAACTTCAAGAAAGGTCCAGGGAAGTCAAAACCACCCACAACCATCATGGTCCAACGCTGCATATTCAACCGTAAAGCCAGACTACAGATTAGCTGACAGGACACCGTTCATAACCAGATTATAGCTGAAGTGTGAAGACTCACGGAAATGTCTACATCATTATCAGATGCTTACAAGATGTCTCCGTAACTTGATAAATATTTTTCCCTCATTCCCTTCAGCCTTGGCTTCCAACAAGAACGTTTCACTGCAGCGCTGTCTAGGAGTTTCGGAATAACTGCAGTATCATGGCTGCTACAGCTGAAGAAACAACAAGCTCTTGATTACACAAGCACTTCTCTATGACTAAGCTCTGTGCAATTTTTCATTTCATATGCAAACACGGTGCGTAAGACAGACCTACAGCTCCAAATTCAACGTGATATTACTGTGCGGTATACGTAGAGGGGGCACAAACTCTGCACACAGCCATCATCAGGGAGAGCAAGTTTATTTTTCCATCCGACGTTAAGGTTTGGTTCCTACCTGTGTCCCTTTTTAATGCTAGAAGCTAAATCTTGCAGGGAAAAAAAAAGGCCTCTCGTGATCATCCTTGCAGTTCAGTGAAATAATGGATTTTTAATTTTGAATATTCACTGATGCTAAATAAAGAGCATAAAGGGGGTGCACGGGGTCTTTTTTATCTTCTAAAGGGACAATGTTCCAGCCTGAACATCTTCAAAATGTCACTGTACTTCCCTGCAACTTTACAGAACTTGACAAAGCTGAACGCTTTAATAAAGTAGCTGCAAATTCAGGTTATCAAACCCACTTGCAAGACAAGGCTATCCCAAAGGACACCTAACTGTTGGAGGCAATGCCATTCAAGGACCGCTAAAACCCCAAGCTCACGAGGCCAGAAAGCAAAAACTCAACGTTCCTGATTCCAGTTGAATACAAAACACGTATTCTCCTCCTCTGATGGAAAAAGAGCAGGNTTGGAGGTATTTTCCAACCTTGATGATTCTATGATTCTATATATATACAAACTATCTACAAAATACATAATATATTACAGCATTAAAATTACTTTTTTGCCTTAATGAGCAACCATATATATTTTGATTTATTTTTACCTTCATGTGACAGGATACTCAAAAAATCCCCCTAAAAACTAATCATAAGATGTCTTTTCAATAAAGCCTTATGTATAAATTTCAGGCAAAAAGGCTTGGGGCTTTTCTGTGGTAAAGGGTGAAGAGCAACGGGATAGGAGCTGTTTTTCTCACCACAATCATTTGCTTGCTTGTAATCCCATGTAGAATGTTCCTTTCTAATTGAAAAAAAATAAATTAAAGGAGTCTTTTGGCCAATAAAGGTAAGGTTGAGAAACAATGGCTAACTTCATTAATAACCTGAAAAAAAATGTTACCATATATATATAAATACAAATGTTCCACTTGCTTCCTTTGAACACTGCATTTTTGCAGGACTTTTTCAAGTGGAATTTTTACCATACTGGTTTGATTCCAGGCAAACTACATCCACAAATACACTGACTTTTCACATTCAAAAACTTCCCCTGATCACCACCTCTTCCATACTTCACTGAGTCCCTGATGACCATTTCTCTAACTCAGCCAACATTTACCCCTCCAATTTTCCCACCCATTCCCACAACCTTGTCTCCATTTCATCTTCTTAGCCTATTTTCCCAAATTTCTTGTGCTCCATCAACAAAATCTTACTAGAATTGTCAGTGATGAGCAGCCCTTGCCTGCTGACAATAAAGTGGTGACCTAGGCCAGGGAACACAAGGTACAGAAGTCCACCCTGCTATACAAATAACTGCGTGGGAGGATACAGGAACAGCAAGGTCTGTGTTTGCTAAGCCATAAAAGCAGCAGTACATAAGAGGAGGAAAAAAAATCCAAACAAGGAAACCACACACGGAAAGAGGGAGTGCCTTGAAGAAAATATAGAACAAATACTGTTCAGGTCCTCTCCCCATTCTGTGTTCACCCTGGAGGGCCACCTCAAAACTCTAAATAAAGATCTGAAGCTTTACTCCTGCAGTGGACATTGTTATCTTGCTTCACATCACAAGCCACGAACTGCTCAGGTTCTTGAGCATCTTCTGGCGGCTTCAGCAAAGCTAAGAGGGAACAGATCTGTTGATAAGAGATGAAATCTGTGATAGACTTTCAATGGGAATCATGCAAATGTACTCCTCTAAGCCACACCACAGCAGAAAAGGCCTGCAACCACAGATACGTCTAACAAAAATACAAATTACACAATGATGGCAGAAGCAAAGAGTAACATTTTAAGGTTGACAGAAAACTTCTGTTTCAAGGTGCAACAGAAATAAACTCAGCAACTGTATTCACACCCATTCCTGTAATTTATTTAGTAGCTCCTGTTCAGGCTCCAGCTATGCCGAGGTCCAATACTTCAAGGGCATGAAGAGTTGAAAAGATTTGTTCAGAATAATTTGCTCAGAATAATTTGTTTCCTTATGGCTGTTGCCCAGAGAACATAAAGTAAAGCTAAACCGTTGGCCTTTACTCCTCCTCCTCCAGGTTAATTGCCAGGATGGAGTACAAAAGGTTGCCTAAAGCTATAAACGGCAGAACCTGCTCCTAGACTGATCCCTGATTGTGAAACCAGTAGAAAAGAATTGAGCACCTTACAATATGCTGTGGATTTTCATCAGAGACAACTGAGGCATCCAACACCTTGCTTTTGCAAGACAAGGACAAGCCACAGTCAGCATCATACTGATTAACTGATAGTTTACCAGCCTGAGCAAGATCTATCTTTGACTTAAGGCTGCAGCATAGAAGTTCTTCTCTCCTGTAACAGGTGTAATAATTTTCATACTGACAGATAAAAAGCCCTGCAATTTGGTTTTTCATTAAGTCTTCTGTGTATGCGGCTCCATGTCTACTCTTCCTTTCTCTACAAAAACCCCCTTCATTTAGTAGAAAGGGTTCCCCTTCTAACAGGGTTTAACGTAGCTAAGTTTACACTATCTGAAACTCAGGAAACATCTTCTACACAGAACTTATCACTCGTAGATCGCCTTTAGGAAACTTTACTGGTCTGAATTCAAAAACGTATACCAACACAAGATCCATTTCCTACAGAAAAACATTTCCTTCAGAAAAAAACAAACTAACCCAGGCCTCTGAATAGATGGCAAAACAGAAACAAATTCAAATACAGGGGCTTTCTAAACCTATCCATTTGAACTGGCTGCTAGTATTAAGAGGCAGGAGCACTGCCAGTTTTGATGACCCTTCCCATTCAATATAATAGCCATTATTATTATTATTATTATTGCAGAATTACTTTATTGGCAGATAATCAAGCATTTTTTGACCTGCTGGGATAAGCAAGGAGTGGAATGGGAAGCATCAGAAAGATTGCGCTGATAAGCCTTTGTCAAAATAAAGCGGAGCACAAGAGAGATGCTACATCCAACAAAGAGTAGCTGCACGGGAAGATGGACCCAGAAGCCACAACTGAGCACAATTATCAGTGACAGAGGCCTAACCATGACATTACATCCATACTGCCTAATGGGAGATGCTAACACAAGGCGACTGTCTCATGGATTCCAGATAAAAGTGCAAATATTAGCACTGCTCTCGAACCTCCAGCAACAAGAACTTAAATTTTAAACCCACTGCTCGTGATTTAAGTTACATGTAAGATTAGCCCACTTCAAATTCTGTATCCTGTTAAACACTACTTGAAGAGTCATTTGAACAGCATTAGAAACACTCCACAGAACAGCAAAATGAATGAGGATACATAACCAAAATATGATACCCCAAGATAGTGAAACTGCTTTGACGCTACCTGCACCAGTAAAAACTTTGTATTTCAGAGAGTAACTTAGGTTAGAAGGGACTTCTGAGATCCTCTAGTCACCACAAGGAATTTCCCAGATGACTCACTCTAACCTACACCCAGTACCTTTTATTGCTTGCTTTTACTGGCTAGTGAGGAAACAAAACAAAACAGATACCACATTCAGCTAAGACCTCAGAAGCATGCAAAGAACCATTCTGATCTAACAGGCAACTCAGCCACTTCCTAACGAAGTTCTTTAAACACCTAGTAACAATAACCAGCATCTGCTGTGCCACAGGAGCAAACAGGGACCAAAAGCTCCAATACCCAGCCCCTTTGTCTCCTTCCTGAGGCAGGCTCGTCCCAGCTTGAGCATACTCTCCTCTCACTGGTACATCTGCTTGGCAACTCAGCACCCACATCCTTCACAGAGGGTCAAAACGTGAAGGGGCAAGTAGGCCAACCTCATTTTCTAGCTGCCAGCAGAACCGGGTCTGCTGAAGACGACAATGTAACACCGTTCACCAGCACTGAACCAGAGGTGCAAGTGGCTGAATAGAAAGAAACTTACTTCTGTGCCTGGTTCTATGGACCCTTATCTCAGGAGTCCAAGCAGCAGCCAGTGGGGCAGAGGGCAAAAGGAAGTATATCGTTATCGCTCAGTGGCAGCATTTCATCATTATGAAGATCATGTTGCTAAACATTTATTCCCCCTGCATACAGTTTCATTCAGCACCTGTGACTTTTCTGGAAAGTTCACATATCTTTTTGGATTTACATTTCAGTCCATAAATATATATATATACACACCCAAGTATATATACTCAAGGCAACACAGCCCAAAGAATTTGAGCTGCATGGGCTCTAGAGATCCACCTGCAGCAAAAACATGAGTTAATTCCAGGAGATCAGCTTCAATTCAGCTTCCGACTCTGCCCTGATCCAAGTGTTTCCTTCTGTAGCATGCTCTTGGAATGTTCTCTTTGGTTTATTTACAATACAGACAGTCAAAACACATATGACAACACAGATAAAGACACTTTCCTAACAACATCACAAGCAAGAAATAATACCAAAATAGATTTATGAGATGTCTGAAGAAATAATAGATGAGGTTTTTCTCTTTCAAACTCCTAACTTGTCATATAAAACAATTTGTTGCAAAAACCAGTTGTGTTATAAATAGTCTGAATTATGCTCTCAACTGACTAATGCCTCAGAGATTTATACTCATCTATTTTAAGTTCTGCCACACAAGAATAAACTTTTAAATCATCAGTGCAAGTCAGAATAGGCAAACACCGATCACTCCATTTCACAAAGTACACTTTGTGTGGGAAAGCCCACAGAACTAAAAGAAAGTGTATCACTCAGTACTCTAAACCAGTGACGAGAAAAATACCTAATCGTTCATCTCACACCATTGATTTTTAATTAGCTGCTGTGCTCGAGCCTGAAACACAGAGCCAGGGAGCAGCTGCGCTGCAAAAGCGGAGGGCTCCTGAGTTGCCCAGCCCTGCAACGCAACAGGAACAAAAAGGATGACTTAAGTTTTCCATTAAGTCCTCTGCCAGTACTTCCTACTATTCGTGCTGCAGAAGAAGCCAAGTAACACCGAGCTGTTCAAGTGACAGCCCCACAGAGAAAGGCACGCTTATGAAATCTTAGTTAAAAGCTGTATGGCTGTGCCCGACGCTGCAAGCAATCCTTGCACTCTGCACTGGGCTGACAACCTTGGGGCTCCCCAGCTAAAAAGAAGTAAATTGAGTGTGCAAATACATTAACTTCTTCTTAAAGGTGATGGCTTTCGTGCTTTCTGGACAGTGATGGGTTTACACACACAGCTACCCAGCAACACTAGGAAGATTATTACTCGGCAGTGACCAAATGAAAGTGCGTCCTTCATTCCTGACTATAAAGAATTCCTGATCAATTATTGACCAGTTACTGATCAATTACTACTTACAGAAATTGACTTACTCAAGGAAGAGCCAATTTAGGACAGTAAATCAGAGAGTCAGGTATTTCACAACCACCATAAACAAGCAAAGTTAAAAGAAAGCAAGACTACTGCCTTCAAATGTAGCCTGTGAGTGGGATCAGCAAACTTCAGTCTTTAAAGCTTGTTAGAGAAAAAGAAGTACTTTTTTCCCCCTGCTAAATCCTAACAAGTGTAAGATACATTTATTCTCCTAGCTAATAGAGAACCGAGTATTTTCAAACCCCTGTCAAGTGCAGCTAATAACCAGTTACTTGGAGCATAGATAGGTGCGATGTTTACAGAATGAGTGTAATTTTCCAAACTTCAAGCTGTTCTCTCTATCAACAACAAAACAGATACTCAGTGTCTCCTTTAGGCAACTTAAGCACCTCATTTAAAGCAACTTGCTAGGGCAGTTAGTTAGAAAACTAACACGCTATTTTACCCAAGCGACAGGTCTTTGAAATGTGAATTAGATGCATAAATTAATCACAGTGAGTAGCCCTTCACGTGAATATTGACTGCATGGCTATAGCAAGGTTTAGCACAAACAGAGGCTTTGCAGATTTAAAACTCCTTTGGATCTTTAATTTGGTTGACAGCTAGTAAATCTGACAGAACCTGGGATCCAAAAGCCTTAATCAGAGGCCCACCTCTCCTAATTATGAAATGAATACTAAGAAGGAAGGAAGCTGTGAAGTTCAGTGTTTCCTCAAGGCAACAGCTGAACTAAAGCCACAACAGCATGACGTATTAGTAACACTTTACCAATGCCTTGCAAAACAAAAACAAAAGGCAATCAACCAACACACACTTCGTAGTTAAGAAAAAACAACGGCTTTTAACCTTCCCTCTTACCAAATAAGACAGTATCTTCTCCCTTGAACAGACAATGCATAAGGAAAAAAGGAAGCCAAATCTGGAAAGGACTTCTTCCCATTTCTCTGTATGTCTTAGAAAAGAATATTGGTACCAATCACACAGCACAGTGACACTCTGCACTGCACAGGGAACTGCCAGCAAGCCCCACTCTGACCCGTAACTGACTCCAGCTTTGCCCCAGCCTGGATCTAACCTCCTATCAAGGATTTGTAGTGAGCTCTGATAAAATCTGGAACAAGCGTGGAACAACAATAGAATTAATACACTCTAAATACTTACTACCGCCCTTTTGCTTACTCATCTACCACTTGCAGCACTGCATTGCATTCTTGCCAGCGTGGGGAACTCCTGAAGGAAATTCAGCATTTACATCAAATACACATGCTTTCAAATAAACTGGCAACAGCAGAAGCAAAGGGACCACCTCAGCTTCAGCGCATGACAACCACGAAAGTTTCAGATGGGTGAAGCGCTGCTCACAGAAGCATAAACATGCAGCCCTTTCTTTATTTTTGTTAAGAAAAGGCTTTTGCTACCTTCTTCAAAAGCAACTCAAACCAAAAGCCACTACACACAGCTGACAAGTCTCCACCCTTACTTCCAACAGTTTACATAATACAGTTTAAAAACATATCCATTAAGAAACAACCGTTTCAGGGTAGCAGACATCAATGGATGAAATAAACCGAAGTACATTGGTGCTGTTACTCAGTTGCATACTTAATTCAAGGGAAGCCTCTAACTGCAACTTGAAGTTAACAAAGAAGCTTCTATGGGTGATTGCACAGAGACTTGGCTAAAAATAAATTAAACCTTCAATTTCTTCGAAAGCCCTGCCAACGTTAAACCATCTGCTCTTTTTGACTACATCTCTGATTTAACTAGAGCTTCCTTTTTTCATGCCTCAACCACTATCGCAGAACTAAGACAGGCTCTATTTTAGCTGTCATTAATTCAGTGCTATCGAACAGAGCTCTGGATACTCCACCTTCTTGAAACTTGCTAGAGGTCTAGGAAACAAATCTCCTGTAGCCTTCATACCAGACAAGCTTCTTGGCTTGACTTTTTGTAGTAAACTGTATGATGTATTTTAAATTATCTAACGCTACAGTCTTTACAATGTTTTTTCCTTTAATATGCTGTATTGACAGTACAAATACCTCCACGAAATATCTCCCTCCCATTGCGGTTTTGTTCAATATTTTGGTCACTTTTGACATTTCACAGAACTTCCAGTCTGATGACTCTAAACTTCTGAGGAGTACTGAGAAGAAGTGACACAGCATATGAACGAGTGTGATAACTACTCCAGAAATTCTGAGTCCAGGTACACAGAGATGTCTCTTTCGGCTCCTAACCTCATACTGATCAGCAGGCAAAAGAAAGTTACATAAGTATCACTGTTAACATAGGCATAAAATCATTAGGACCTTCAAAACCTTGCTGAATATTTATGATATATGGTACACTGTATTATATATAATGCTTTGGGGGCAGAGGGGGAAGGAGTCACCAGATGAGCTACAGAGGCATTTTCAGGAAGAAAAAAAAATAAGCAGAAATGCCACGGGGACTGGGCCACAGGCAAAACTGGAAACAACGCCCAGTGCAAGTTATCTGATGCATCAGTGGGAGGGGAGCAGTCTGCGTGACTCTTACGGCAGCTCCAGAAACAGGAAATTATAGAAATAGCCAAGTACTCATGCACTCGACCTTTCTGTAAGGTTTCTGACGTTGCCGTGCGTGCTCCCATAAAGCACTAACCCACTCCACAGAAAATACTGTGTGTTGGAGGCGGGAGTGTCAGGGAACGAACCCCCCACCTCCTACAGCAGCCAGGCTTTTAGATGCATAAACACCTACCGATCAGGTTCATCAAAACACCCGGCACCAGCACTTTTCCCTCTCGTCGGTATGCTTTCTCTCCACGCCTCCAGCTCAGGCTTTCTGCTCCAGCGCAGCTGGCCCTGGCTTTAGCTGAACTGCTTCCCACCCTCCTGCCACTCCCTGCAGAAAACTTCTCCCTCAGCTGCTCCTCCTGACCAGGAAGAGGCTTCCAGGGACCACCAACACTCCGATAAACGAGGAAAAAAACATCCCAAGGAGATATTCCTCTCACTGCTCAGCTGGTTTTCTGGACAGAGAGATGCTTACGCAGCTTTCTGTCTGTAGTTACGCACGTTCGCTGTCTTACACAAGGTACAGCAAGGGGTTTAAGATGTTTGCTGTCTTATACGAGTTCCTTGATTAAGGCAGCATTAAGAAAAAGCAAAACGCAGGGCAGGCAGCTTGTAGAAAGGTAAAAAAAAAAAGTGTTATGTAACGGTTCCGACAGCACTACCATCTCAGGCTTCCTCCTCTTGTTAACTTACACAGCAAAACCAAGAGCTCAGGAGAAGCCGAGGGCACAGGCAAAGCACCGAACCGCAGCTGCCAGGGCAAAACACTCTATTTTTTTCCTCTGAAACCTATCCCATTGAGGTAGGAGCAGCCTGCAACGAACCCCGCAGCCCGGGGACACCAGCCCGGCCCAGGCCGGCACTTNCTTTACTTATTTATAAACATTATTGAGGTCCCCCCCTCAGTCTCCTCCAAGCTAAAGAGCCCCAGCTCCCTCAGCCTTTCCTCATAAGGGAGATGTTCCACTCCCTTCATCATCTCTGTGGCTCTGCCCTGGACTCTCTCCAGCAGTTCTGTGTCCCTCTGGAACTGAGGGGCCCAGAACTGGACACAACACTCCAGATGTGGTCTCACTAGGGCAGACTAGAGGAGGAGGAGAACTTCTCTCGACCTACTGACCACAGCTCTTCTAATACACCCCAGGATGCCCTTGGCCTTCCTGGCCACAAGGGCACATTGCTGGCTCATGGGCATCCTGCTGTCGACCAGTACCCCCAGGTCCCTTTCTCCTACACTGCTCTCCAACAGTGAAACTCTACAAAAATGTTTGAAGAAGGAGATTTTTTTTCACGTTGGCTTTTTCTACCACATGCAGTACTGACTGGACGCTTTACTAACATCATTTTTCCTACGTGCATGCTTTAAACATGAGTTAAGTTGCTCACATGGAACCATTTAGAGAGGCGAAACACAATAATAAAAGCCCAAAATAAAAAGGCCTAGCATTTTCCAATTAAATTTCTTTTGCCAAGACACTCATTGAAATAACATTGCTGACTGAATCACAGTGTTATACAACTTGGGCGGGGAGCAAACTCTTCTTTGCAGATGAGATTTTTGTGAACAGGGTCTCAGAACCTCCTTTCCAACGCTTCTTTCCTTCATACATAGGCTTTGTAACAGGCGACTTCATTTAGAAGTAAACTAATTTTGATGGTTGCGTACCTGAAAGGCGATTACAGAGATGCGGGTGCTGCCTCTTATTCCTCATAACTAATGACAGGACAAGAAGAAATGGCCACAAGTCGCACCAGGGGAAATTCAGATTAGATACTAGGAAAAATTTCCTTAGTGAAAGAGCAGTTAACCATTGGAAGGGGCTGCCCAGAGAGGTGGTGGAGTCACCATCCCTGGAGGGATTCAAACAGCGAGTAGATGTGGCGCTTCAGAGCATGGTCTAGTGACCATGGAAGTGTTGGGTAGAAGGTTGGACTGGGTGATCTCGGAGGTCTTTTCCAGCCTTGATGATTCTACGATTCTATGCTTCTTAAACCATATATTCTGCTCACCCCCCAACTCCTTTCAGCACAGGGGCTGGTTTTTTTTTTTCTCCTCCGTACGGCTTCAAGATATCATCATGGCCAATAACAACAGCTGTAATGGAACTAAAGAAAAGAAATTCCCATTTTTTCCCCCTGTATCAAAATTGTAACTGGCACCAAACAGGCCAAGGCTGCACCCATGGGAGAAAGCTAAACTTAAACTCATCCAAAACAGGTCAACATGTATTTTTCAGTTTAAGAATAGTTTATTGTGGCTTGGCATAAATTATAAATTGATCCCCAGCTGATCTTAAGCCTCACCAATAAAGGTATTTCTGGTTAATAGGCAAAACTAAACATGAACACAGATTTTGATGCAGAGTCTGGCCTGATATTCACGATGCAGGTAGGTGGAAAAATTAAAATGTGCCTACAGAGTAGCTAACATGCAAAGAAGGCCGGCGATCATGGTGCTCTCAGTATGCCAGCAGAGCTCCTCTTGGGAGTTAACTGACTTATGCCAGCCGAAAGGGGCCACATTAGCTTTAACAGGACGGTTTTGTTAACCAGAGTAATTTTGACTGCAACAGGTTAGGAGCCATTCAGAGGAACTGCTACTCCCACCCAATGAGGACACAGTGACCTCTACAAAGGGTTACTTCTTCCAGCAGGATTTGGAAAATAACATATTTCTGCAACTTAAGTAGTGTTATTTTTCTCATATAGAAAAGCCCTTTGAGTATCATGCTTAGACTGGAAGGTATGTATGAGGGAACTTGTACTGCTGCAGCCAGCCCCATATTTATACCAAACCCGGCTGTGCTCACTTTGAAGTCAGTGGCAGTTTTCCATGGATTTAACTAAGGTTCAGGCTTGGCTCACCTCTAGCCACTGAGGCTGGATAAACAGAGGGATTCATAGAAGTCCTACACCTTTGACGCTGCGTTTATAAACAGAAAACTGGGCTAGCTATGCCAGCATATGGAATATTTTTCTGACAAGGAAACCATTGTATGGAAACCTCACTGGCTGCCATTTTCAGGGCAGTAAGGCATTTGCTTAACATATTTCATCTCTGAAAATTTTTCCACAGGAATGATAACCTCTGAGCCCATGTTCTTTGGGAGCTTTGGCTAGAGCAAATCCATCTTCCTGCAAAAGCTATTAGGGGCAGCAAATGTTCTTGTTAGCAAAAGATGTTGCAGTGCAGTAGCTTTGGCAGCTTGTTTTATCAGTAAAAAATCATCAAAATTATCAAAATCCATTAAAAATGTTCCAAGTGTAAGCAATATAGTACAGCCTGCTTGCAAATGTAGGCAGCCCAAAACAATAACTTTAACTTAATAGACATCTTCAGAGACTCTGGATTCTCAAGCTGCCTCTGAGGCTAAAAATAAGCGCCAGGGGAAATTTTGTTAGCAGTAGTAATGTTGTGACTAAGGCTTCACTATTCAATTCAACACCACATTATCTGGCTGTTGGGGTTCTTATCCGCTCTGCTTCCCTCACACCTCCACAGGTGAAAGGGACTCCTGATGCTTCTGGAGAGAGGGACACCCGTATCTCCGCTCTTGGAGGAAAACACGTCTCCATTTTTGGAAGAAGAAAGCAGATGGCAGCAAGGCCCTTAATTGTTCTTTAGAGAGGTGAATTTTGTCCTGCCTGCTTTGTTCAACCTGACAAAAGCAATTAAACCCACTGAATTTCATAGCATTCCTTGTCAAAAGTCTAAGATGGTGAAAAATCACAAGAACACATACATGAAGTACGTGAATAATGGTTTCACATGGATCATATATTTTAGACACACACAGAGGAATTACATGGCACAGATATAACAGGTTTTGAAATACCAAACAGTATGCCTGTGTGTAATAGTAAGTATTGGTCATGTTTTTGATAGGGGTCTCATAAAATAAATGACTCATGATTTAAAAAAACCCAACACAACAGCACAGAGATCACCTGTTTTGGTATACTATTATATATACCTTTTCTATGGATATGTAGAGTTATGTAGTCATAAGTCACTCAAGCGAACATTTGGGGCATTAAATACTAAGAAGTCATTCTCCTGTATTTTATGCAAGGATGAAGATCTAGCTCCAGCAATGCATTTATGTAATTCCTTCACCCACTGTTTTTTCCCTTTAATTCTATTTAATACCTCAGAGGTGGTCAGTTCAAACAAGTGTACCTCAGAGGTGGTTGGTGCAAACAAGTGACAAAGTGTAATAGAAAAGCGCCAATTTTTCCCACCCCAAATGCATTAAAATATTCGGTTACATGAAGTATGGAAAGCATTTTGAAAAGGAGGGTATGTGAGTTTCAAAGATTCAGAGCTAAATTAAACTTACACATTAGATTATTGCTTCCGTTTGAGTTTGCTAAATTAAGAAGATATATGAACAGGAACTCCACATAAAGCCCACCTCTGTTCACCTTCAGCAGCATTACATCTGATACTCCCACAGAGATGTTCACAGTATAGTTGTTGCCAAAAAGGGACAAGGCCTCTCTCTCTCCTTTCCACCCTGCACTTCCAGCCAGCCTTCTCTGACCCTTGTTAGATCAGCTTAGCTGTATCATGTTTTCCTAGCAGGAGGGTAGATCTAAGAGCCTTAAGATTTCCAACTAGGACTCTCCTCTATATCTTTGTAGCACATTTCATCTGAAAAGTACATTAGCAGAGTTTACTAGTGAAGTAAATATGTCACAATTTGATTGACTACTTCTCTAGAGCAGAATGTAATCACGGGCAATTTTTCTTAAGAGTTTTACAAGAGGAAAAATATGTGAAAACATTCAGCGTAGTGTACTATATTACATATATTCATTATATGTACTTTGTTATATACATACCTTTTGAGACTGATTTTCGATCTGTTCAGTTTAGGAAACTTAATTCCAGTTTGGAAGTAGAACCACTCCAGTACCATTCCCAAGGCAGAAGCCATGCTGTGCAGCTAATACAGAGAAGAAAGCAAGGATATCTTCTCCAGTTAAAATTATAGGAAGTTTTAATACCTTTTTTCCCCCCCAGTCTTTAGGGTCTAAATATTTAAACTGATATTTAGCCAGGGTAGAACACCTAAACCTCGCATGCTATGCGCTTTGAACAGAGATTTTTACTCATATTAACAACTGTCATTCTGTATTGGGATTTCAAACCAAATGCATATGGACAGTGATGCCACAGTGATAAGACAGCAGCAAATGAGGCCTCGAATCCTTGGTGTCAGAACAGGGGAGAGTCTGCATATCATCTCAAGCAGGGTTGTACTGCTTTCTGACATTGTGCCGGTATTGACTCAGTACCAGTTCAGGCAGAGAAGTCTTTGTGGGAGAACCCACAAAATCACAGCAGCATTTCCTGCAAGCACTGCATTTTCCTAGTTTCATCAAGGAGTCACAGATGGAAGTACTTTAGTTTCCATTTCATATTAACACAAACTTCTGATTTAACTCTTAAGAGTGTTACAATTAGATAGCTCTGTGTTTTGTACTGCTTGGTGGTCATAGCTCAAGCTTACTTTAGTGCACTGACATCTTACAACACACTCTCATAGAAGTCACTACTTCAGCCATTTGCAGATAAAGTTTAAATCTTCCACTTTAGGTTGCATTTTGTGCAAAAGCTGAATTCTGAACTCCAGTTAACATCTAATTCTAAGTAATAGAGTTAGATAACAGGAAAAGATGCTCATGGAAACAGACTGAGCTGGCCCATTCAACTGAGTTGGTCCATTCATCTAATTTAGCACATCACATCTAATAATGCTATCTCTACCTTGTGGGAAAATAAGCTGAAACCTTCCTTTCACCCTTCCCATTTATTGCTCCTTACTATATTGTTGGCTAGTGATTGTTGCTTTTAACTTTTCTGTCAGATTTATATGGTGCAGGATGCACTGCAGTTACCATATCGATTGGCTGAAATAAAAGAAGTGCATCATGCTTGTCAAGGTGTAAACCAGATCTGGTTCACGCTGGTGATGATTACTCTTGTGAGAGCTATCAATACTCCTCAGATGATCACTCTGATCTCCAAGGGTGGCATGCCGGTGTTGGCCTGGGCATTGTTCCTGAAAAAAGATAGTACAAGTGTCTCAGTGGGGTGTTTTCAGATGGGTTACCCCTTTTAGTTAGTAGCTAGGATATCTCCACCAAGCGCTGCAGGATGTTTAGCTCCACTGAGCTATTGTGGGTGTGTCACGGTTTGGGGTCAGGGCACTCCCAAATCTGCACCAGAACGCTCTCTCCCCCTACCCACCCAAAAAGGGAAGAAAGGAAATAAAGGAGAGAGACTTATCGATTAGGAAAGGAAACTAGAACAGTTTTATTAAAAAAAATGAAAATAATAACAATAATAATAAAAAGTAAATATATACAAATATGTACAAAACCAGTATCGAACTCAACCACCCCAATGGTAAATTCGTCCCCGTCCCCACTGATGCTGTGGAAGGGCCCAGCAGCAGCCGGGAACCGGGAGCTGGATTCAGGGATGCGGCCCAGAACCTGGGGCCCAGCCAAGGCCTGAGCCGGGGGCTGAGACCGGGGCCGGAGGCCTCAGGGCAAAGCTGAAGCTGCCAAGGCCAAACCCAGCCAGGAAGAGTCCCGAAGCCCAGAGAGCAGCTCGAGCTCAGAGAAAACCAAAATGGCGAAAAGGGCAAGAGAGAAGGGGCAAGAGGGAGAAACCCTCGTGATCCCTCAGCTTTATACCGAATATGCCGTATATGGGATGGAATCCCTCTCTGGCTAATTTAGGGTCACCTGTCCTGTTTGCTCCTCCCTGAAGGTGCAGCCTTTCCTTTTCTGCACCCCTCAGTGTGATACACAAGATCTAGCAGTGACCTTGGTTTGCATACCAATCCTTGGTACTAACTCTAAACATGGAGCGTTATCACTGCTAGAAGCAGACTCTGTCTGGTAAACATGCTGCTAACTTCAGACAGACTTAGCTGAAAAGTAAAAATCATAGAACAGAATTGTTCTGTTCTAACCCAAACCAGAACAGGGTGAATGCTTATAGCTCTGAGGATGTCTATTAAAATTAAATTTTATCCCATCCCTGGTAAAAGCAAATTTGCTTTTATCCTTCTGCAGCAGCACCGTAAAGAACGTATGTTCTGCACCTGGCTCGGCAGCCTGGAGTGGGGCTCCAGGGTTAACGCAAGAGGAGCGATGTTTGCATTTAACTTTCTTTAGTCTATGGTTTGGCGCCATCTCCAGTCTGCTTCTTTAACTGACCACACGGGAATTAGATGGGGAGCGCGAGTGGGAGTTTATGTGTCATTTTTCTAGGTCAGAGATGGGATGCTGAGGGACATG
>WEIS01009235.1:338-22819 GCA_013389965.1 Todus mexicanus | reverse complement strand
AAACCCAGGGCTGCCCATTTCCTCTTCAGGAGTTGTTGAAATGCTGGGCTACATGGCCATTTCTTTGTGAGCACAGAGCTACAGTTAACCTTTTTTTTTTCTCTGAAATTCAAATGTAATGAAGGTGAAACACCTCTCCATGCAAAAACGTGGTGAATCTACCAGGTTTCTCTATTAGTAAATTAACTGAACTGAGTCTTCCTGAGACTCACCATCATCAAGCCCTCATATCACCTCTTTAAAAGGAGAGGGAACAGCAAACAAATTGCACAATTAAGCACTGATTCACTGTTTCAGACATTTCTCTATTTGTATATTTTAAAGTGAGAGGACAAGGCGAGAGGATTGGGAGAGGAAGCTGAGATGAATTCTCCTTCAGTTTTTTGGGGAGCTGCAACATTGGCATCTCGGGTTTGGGTTCAAAAACTGCCCTTGTCTGTCCTCTGTAGGTCCATGGGTGGTGTCAGAGAGAGAGTGAGCTGCAAACACACCTGGTGATAGGTGTGCAAAACCCCTGGGTTTTGCTGTGTGGAGAAGCACACATCTCTACATTTCTCTAGTACTCAGCTTTCAGGATATGATTTTAAACAGTTTTGAAATACCAAGTGATATAGTAGTGCTGAATCCGATACTTTGATCTTCAGGGAAGTGTTGCTGAGCCATCCCTAGAGTATTTTTACTGCAGGAAAACTCTAGTTCAGAAAAATGTCATAGCAGGCTATCAGTTCTGGCATGAAACTGCTAGCAGGTGGATATGGTGATGGGAAGCGTTAAGTGGGTTTTGCTGGCTCACTGGTGCAGCTGACTAGTTCTCTCACATAAAAGAGAAGTGGGACCTGCCCTTGGGCTGGCATGAGAATTTGGTTTTGGCAGGGATGGAGAACATGTAACAGGAACAACAAAGCCTGAGGCTTCACCTCAGGCTGAGGTTTTACACGGTATATCTACTGAAGGTAGGACAATGTTATTTTAGCTTTCTAGGCCTGATCCTTAGCCAGTGTGACTGATTTCAGTGCAGCTGTGTCTATATGTTCAGGGGTTTCAGGACTAAATCCCACAGGACAGATTGATTTTTTCTCCTCTCTCCCCTTCCCTCTCCCCTTTCAGGCAAAAAGATAAACAGAGCGAGCAACAGGTAAACAAAGAGGGGCTTGCTTGGAATTGGAAGTTAAGAATGTAATTTTAANGTTTTCTCTCTTTCTGCAGTTTTAGACTACAGATCTTGGCCTGAGCTGGATGGGGGAAATGGCTTTCCTCTCTTTGCAGTGATTCTTTAAATTCAGATGGCTTTCATCCTGTTTCTTTTCATTTTTTCTTGGTGGGGGGTATGGGGAGCTTAGGATGGGATTATTTTGTGTTCCCCAACTAAGCCAATGTTAATATATGTGGAATTAAGAGAGGTAGCTTGTGTGCAAACAGAGTGTTGCCAGCTCTTTTTGGAGGATATTCCAAAAGTTGCAGGATTTTTGAGTGGGGAAAGAGCGAATAACAGCCTTGGCATGGGAAAAAAAAAAGCAATCCAGCTCTGGATCCATCCTGGAGAAACTCTTGGCTAGGCTGTAGTATACTGACTCCAGTCTTCCTGCTCCCAAAACAAGAGAAAGTGATGTTCAGCTCCACAGAACTTGTCTACAACTATGTCCTTAAAACAAATAAAGAAAAAAAGGAAATGTTAGAATATTGTGTTTATTTGGGTGTAAGAGCTTTAGTATTTATCTGTTGCTGTTTCCTCTATTCCTTTAGCCATCCTTGTAAATTAAAAAAGCAAGGATTTCCCCAGAGCTATAATTTAATTTGACCTTCTAGTGAAGGAACTTTAAAGCGACATTGCATTTCATATATGAACGTATCACCTTCAGCACTGCCCCTCAATTGACTGGAGGCTGTGGTGGGAGCGCTATGAGATCCTGGCACTCACCAGTATCCCTGTCCTGTCCTCTGACCCAGCTGCAGGGTCAGCTCTGCAGGAGTCACTACTGCTCTGTCTACTCCTCCAGTTACCATCCTCATTATTTCCCATAGCAGCTTTAGTGAAGCACTGACGGGACTCTTATTGTGGATGAAGCGGTACATAGGGGAGTCCAAAAGCTGAGGCAGACAGTGGGGAGGGGAGGGAGTCATGACTGCCTGCTCTGTTTCTTCCACAGACTAGGACCTTGTTTGGGCTGTTCTATAAATAATTATTTCAGACATAAGGACCAAATGCTTTTAACAATATATTAAAATGATCATGCCTAATCTTACACCTGACACATACATAGTTTTTAACAGATTTGAAAACAAGACGGCTAATTAGTTCTTACAGCTCTAGTTGTGAAAGATGATCATTTTGCTATTGAAAAGAGCATGCTGAATTAAATAAACTGTGATATCAAGCTAGCGCATTTTTCCTACAGCCTTCGGAAAATATAAATAAGTTGTGACATTTCTATTTTATGAGGGAACTTGAGGTTCATAGAGTTCAAAAAAGCCTGTAGGTACTGAAGTTCCATTCACCTTCTGTTGTAGGTGGCAAGTCTGTACTGGAGGTCTCTGCACAACTCTGCTCTGCCAGAGTCTGATATCACTTTTACACCAACTTATTCTTGAAAATACAAATTGCAGAATAATCTGATGTGTAACTAGATGAACTAACCAGTTTATAATAAAAGTCCCCCTTGAGTTGTTGCTTGGGCCCTATGCACCGTACACATAATTACATCTTTAGGATTGGTTTTTAATTTCCTTTCTTTTAACTTGTTCACAACAATCCAGTGAAGGAAAAGTGAGAATGAAGTTTCTAGTCCTAAAATATCAGTAAGGCTGAACACATGAAAAAAAGTGGTAGGGACAGATTGTAACTCAACCTTTCTGAGTAAATGAAAGGATGCTCGAGGGAAAGGTGCAAGAACTGTCCATTGCCTTGCCTCTTATGCAAACCTTTAGTCACTATCGCACCCTCTGGTACTCTTTGCCTGTGCAGACTGTTCCAGGGTGTACACCAAAAGCCTCGAATTCACAGGTGGTTGCAAGAAAAACAGTGTCTTACACCCCTGGCAAGAGAAATGGTGTGAGTGAGGAAAGGCAGACTTGCCATCATAGTTTTAAGGTTCTGGCATGTGTTTCCACAGCAAACATGAATGTATGGGATGAAGCTTGGACCACATTTAAGTTGGTAATTCTAGCCTGCTGGGTGAAATCCTTTACCTGGGTATAGCAGTTACGCCTTTTTGCCCACTCACTTTAGCTTCAACATTGAAGTTAATTGAGTCCACTGGAATTAGTCTTGATTTATGTCAGTACTCCAAGAAACACCTTGCAAGACACACATAAGATAAATTCTGATCTGCTCTTGATTGCTGACACACTGCTTTCCCAACACTGCCATACACAGTGTTTAGATACAAAATGAGAAAAAGATGCTGATGGAAGGTTTCCCTTCTGGGCAGCAGTGAAGACCTGCACACTGCTCTAAGTCCCTGCAGTGGAACAATTGCACTGGAAAGGGGAGTTCAAATGGGATAACTCACAAAAGTTTTATTCAGCAAGTGGAGGGTATGTGAGATCTGTGTCTTCCAAAATTTTCCAGAACTGTGAAGACTCCAAGTGCAGAGAACCTTAAACAAGTTCTCCTGCTACAGCTGAAGAGGTGTCACCGATGTCCTGCTGGGAGGCTTCCTGACACCTGGGTCCTGCCAGCAGGAAGGCAGGGCTGGAGGAAGCAGGTGGTGGCCGTGTGTAAGCAGCGGGAAAAACAAGTCATATTTTTATTCAGATAGGTGCAATGTAATTAGCACATTTAGCTTAGCAGTCACGTATATCTTGTAGGGTTGATTTCAAAAGCAATTTATATTTTCTTTCCATTAAGACAATACCAGAGTGTTTATTCTGCTTAATCAGGTGGCAAAAGGAGAGCATAGGATCGTTCCATTTATTCACCTTGAAAAATGTGTGAATGATGCATAGCTGAATTGATGGGTGATGCACCTTTTGCGGTTTTCGTCTCGTTAAGTTACTCATGTTTTTTGGCTGGAGTTGGGCTGAACTGACTAGGTGAACTAGGAGAGATGACAGGTAGAGCTCTGTCAACATGTGGGGTGTTTTGCCTTTCCTACAAAATCATGATGTAATCGCAAAGCAGACTTCAATGTAAATACAGCTCTTTTCTCCCAGGGTGTGGGTTGACAGGCTAATCCTTTTGTGTGCACATGCAGGTTATGCAGCTGAGGAATAGGAGTAAGCACAGGATTACCTCCAAATTAGAGAAGAAACATTTCCTGCCTATCTGTAGTCATGACTGTGCTAAAAGTTGCACTATCTTCAGGAAACAAAGGCTAATATTTTGGAGATGGTGGCTCCCATCTCCTATAGAAACAATATTTGCATTAGAGAGACAAATTTCTTTTCTTATTTTCCTGTTTAAAGACAAATATTTTCTAATAGTCTGCCTTAAATAAGACAGATTCACAGAGCAACAAAATTCCTTTAAAATGTGTTTCTTTGGGCTTTATTACAATTTTCTCCTTGAGAAGTACATGGCTGGAGTAACACATTGTCTAACCAAGTAATTGAAATTACAGCTTGAAAGTCATGATGCCAAAATGCCCAAGGCATTCACCACTTGGAACAAAAAGAAGAAAAGCTCAATCTCTGTTTCCATTTCCTGTTGCTGTACCATATATGAAGGTGACCCTCCACAAATCTTCTCCCAATTTTATAATGGAGCAAGGAAAGCAAAGGTGATTTGTACCAGAGGGATAGGTTTTCAGCCAGCTTCAGCCCTTGGCAAGTTACCTGTTCCCAGAACTGTTGGCACACACCTCCTACCTGGCGGCTTGGCAGCCATTGTGCAATCGTCACCTGCTGTCAGTGAGCCTCCAATGTGTCTTTGACCTAGAAAGATAAAAATATCATGATAACAATAACAGACCTTGTGTGAGATGACAGACTGTACCATGGAACAAGAGCCCGTCTTGGTGGGGACCTGAATCAGGAGCTACATAGGGTCTATGGCACCACTGAAACAAGAAGCATGAGGTATGTGGCGTCTCTGTATCTAGAATTGCTCTTCGACTCTGCCCAAGTTCTTCTCCCTGTCTGTGCCCCTTTCCACTCCCCTCTCCCTAAACTGATGTAGGTATGAAAATAGTGCTTGGACAAATCCGGCAAAGATCAAATGCCTCTTTCATGAAGGTCCCTCGTCTTGACTAAGAAATGTTCTGTGGAACATCATACTGACCCAAATGGCCTGTCAGGAAAACCTTCTCTCCAGGTTGAAGCTAGTGGCTGTCTAGAAAAGTTGGAAGGAGATAATGATGACCCCTGAAAAGCAAATCTGTTTTCTCATCGGTCAATTGTTACCTCTCAGGAGAATGGACAATACCTACAGCCCAGTCCTCCAAGGCATTTAGTTCTCAGGAGGTTACTCTAAGTGTCTAATCCATCATCCAAGGCTTACCTTTACTGTTAAAATGGCAGCTTTTCTGCTGTCAGTAGAGAAGAAAAGGGTGTCACCTTCTTTAGATGTTTCTGAAAATTGGCAGAAAAAAATGGCCTCTACCTAGCTACATCTTTGACACTCCTAAAGCATTTCCTTAGTGACTGCATGGAGGTACACTTTAACTAGAAACTCAGTTTTCTGACAGTGCGCTGCCATTAATACACAAGCACGGGCAGAGGGGACATCTCCACTGAAAAGATGATCTCTGATCTTCAGAGTAGGTCTTCATAATTGTGTACAAAAAGCTAAATGGAAAAATTACTATTAAGATCAGGAGTATCTTAACATCCAAGCAATTTAAAAAACCCAGTAAGACCTTTACATATTCTCAGACACCTTGATGTATCTGTACATTCTTAGTGATAAAATGTTCTCCTTCCTATCAATCCATTTTCCTGTACCTCCACTCTAGTGCAGCAGAGAGAGCCAACAAGAGGCATATCTTTCAGATGTTGCCTGAAAAATATCTCGAAGATGAAGGGTGTGAGATACTCTTCATCTGGAGATCTTGTTGGGCTCATGCCTTGGTGTGGTTAGTGAGGGCAGTCCCAGCTGAAGGCAGGGTTGCTTTGTGCACCCACTGCCTTTGGTTCCTGGTAAAGGCTGGCCGAGCTGCCCCTATGTAAACTGTGGTGTTTGATGATAGAGTCATCCTGTGTAAAAAGCCTATAGAATAATATACAGAAGGAAGAGGAAATTGTCCATTTTTTCATATATAGAAAACAAGAAGGTCCCTACCTAAAAGGTGTGTTTCATGAGAGGGAGAACAGCAAATTACAAGGATAACCAAAGTAAGCTTTCCTCTTCATAAGGCTGTGATCAGCTTGGAGTTGCATCAGGTAGAGAAAACTGCAAGTGTACTTCATCCATCACTCACGTCACCTTCTGGAAAATTCCTCTTTCAGCCACCTTCTCTTGCGAAAACCAGATAGGGTTATCTTACTCTGCATAAAGTTTTCCTTAAGCCAACAAACATTTTCCGCAGATACACTCCTGCCAGGGGATGGCATATAGTTTTCATATGCTTTGAGCTCTGTGCTGAGACTGCTAGAAAGCTTGCCAGTATTGTTAGTGACAGATGATGACCGTAGAAGGAGCAACAGGAGCTGGGATGAGGTGTCTACTCTTTTCTTCTAGAACTTTTGGATCTTGAATATTTCTTAGTAGTAGTGTCAGCAAGTCAAAGACTGGAGAATCCTCATCTCACACATTTTTAAAATGTCATATGTCCTTTGTATCTTCTTTTAAAAAACATTTTCTCCTTATTGTAACTAAAAGGTAAAGAAAGTATGGAATAAAATCTATTTCAGATTTGAAAGACTGAACATTTCACTAAGGAAAAGGCAAATATTTCAAGGAAAATATGTGAAGATATTTTCCAGTAAATAATTCAGCAAAATGAATCTGAGTTCATGCGGAATTGTGAAGTTTGCTTTTTTTCTCTCCCAAAACTAATCCATGGAAGATGAAATTTCCTCCAAGCTCTTGTCACAAAAAATTGTCTTTGGTCACATATGAACCTATTGTTTATTTCCCTAACATTGTTTTTTAGACCTGACCATGTTTTCTAGATGATGAGTTAATCATAAGACTAGAAGGCAAGAATTAACAAGTGCTAGTCTTTTTTCTGACATTAATCTTTGTGTGGAGCTGGGTTGGTCACCCGCATGGTCACTCATAACCCCCCTGAGGGTTTGTCTAGATTTATTTGGCCATGAAGATATCTGTTGTTGGGTGTGGGACTTATATTTGTGATCTTGGATAGTGATGTTAACTGATTTTGAATAACACTTGTGAACTTTTGGAAATGCTGCCCTTCTAATCAAGAGGTTTTGGACTTCGCTACTGAGTGGGGATACACTCCATTTCCCATTCTGCCCAGACTTCCTCTGTAGTTTTAGGGGTTACTCAAGTTTTCAGCACTTCAGGCACTTCAGATATACTTCTTTGGATTGTCTGGCATTTATTGTACAGTGCTGATAGCACATGACCAATTTTTCTGTTCCTTTGTCTGGGCCCCAAACACATATTTGAGTTGTGCCAAGAAGCTGGTAGTGCAGGAGCTTTCTTTTGAATGAACTGTAAGTCTGCAATCCCTCTAATTCCTTAGGCAAACATCTACTGAGTAGTACAGGTTGCTCTTTCTGCTCTTCCAGTCTCGGCTCTTGCCTTGATGTGCCAGAAGAGGAGACCATACCTGAAGCAGAGGTCTGCAAGTGGGAGGTTGAGGCATGTATCTCCAGAGACGTGTTGGAAGGAGCACATCACAATGTTGGAACAGCGTGTTTGCAGCTGGCAAGATTCATTACAATACAGCATGAGATCACTGGTTTCATCCTTTGTGGCACAAACCTTCTGTGATATCTCCCAAACCAGTCAATCTGGTGAGTCCCAATCTTACAGCCTCATCATAGGTTTGAAACAACAACATGTCATCCAGATGACCAATGTGCATCAGATATTGTTGGTTAGGCTAGATCACACCCAACTCATAGTCTAAGTATTTTTCATCAGGATTTATTGAGGACATGTGAATAGTGAAAGAAGAATCCTCATGTCAAACACAGATAGAGAAAAGGTGATTTTCCAGGTGTAGCTCATTGGGATTGGGATACTGAAAGGAGCAGTAGAGCTGTTTGGATCAAGAAATGGAAAAGCTCTTTTCACAAGCAGCTGGGGAGGACTGGGGACCTTGTTACCTTGTAGGTGGACATATTGGAAACCTTTCCTTAAGGCTCAGGCAATTTGAAAGAGACATCCATATACAGAGAGGTGAGATCAAGTCACAGTTGGAAATGCTGTGTAATCAAGGTGTCTGCGCTTAATTGGAGGGATTTCAGAAAAGTCTGTAAATAGTGTAAACCTCTAGGGGTTGCGTCTTACAGTAAGGAAGCTGGGGTTTCAACCAAACAGACTTCTCTAAGAAAAAGGGTGAAAGGCCAGTTTTTGATAGTCTTTGGTTTTAGACAACACATTTGATTTTTGAGGGGTTTTATAACTTGACACATAAAAGGAGGCCATTCAATGAGTGAATATTGAAATTAAAAGCAAACAATAAAAGAAATGCAATCTTTAACACCAGGTAGCTCTAGAATACTTTCTGAAGAAAGATCAGCTGGATGGACCCCCTTGATGAGGAAACTTCAATCCTCAAAGACATGTGCTTCTTAACAAGCTTAATGTTGTTCATTCACATCGTAAGGAAGTATTTAGGAAGGAAGACAGTTATGTGGTGAAATGATATGGCCTGAGCTGTTAAAAGAGTCAGAGTGGATAGCTGTAGCAGTCGCCTTTGGCTTCAAATACACACAGAAGACTTTCTTCACCGATATTATAAATTCCCTGTTGACTAAGCTCTCCATGGCTCTACATGCACTTCACTATTGCCTGTAGTGATTGTGGTGCTCAGCAGGAGTTTATTCCAGGACTTACCTCTCTCAGTTAAGAAGTGTTGATTCATGTTTTTGCTGCAAAAATGACTAGTAACAAATACTTTCCAGGAACAAGCCCAAATAAAACAGCCATAGACATGATGCTCAGATTCAACTAAACTGATAGGGCACGCAGTTAAGCTCCAATTTAAATATTTTTGATTTTATGTAAATGAGGTTTCTTTTTGCAGTGAAAAAAAATCATTATTTTCTCATGACAGTGCCTCATCTACATGCTTTACTAATTATTTTACCTTTAGTTTAACCTGAAAACAAAACAAGATTCCTCAAAATTCAGAGGCTAAACTGAAGAGTTAATCTTTCATTAGTGTTCCGGAGACAGTATATTCCTTTGTGATTCAGTTGTGCTTACCCCTCATATAACACTCTCTGATTAAGGCTGTGTGTTTGACAAAATAGATTAAGCGTGACATCTGCCAGATATACCACCCTGGAGGCAAACACCCCAACCTTTGGGGAAATTTTCATCCAAAATTCTACATTTGTTTGACTTCGCAGCTAGCTTAGAATCTTGCTGCTTAAATAATTTCTAATGTGTGCTTCTGGGATGAAAAGATACATCTCTACCATCTACCTACTTCCTAATATGAATAAAGATCAGTCCATTTGGGCATAACCTAGGAAGAACAGAAACAAGTGGAAGCTGCAGAAGTTATTCGTGCCTCTTTTTCTCAAGCACTCAAACACAATGTATGTATCTTTGCAGAACTCCTGTGACTTGGAGGTGTCAGGGCAGCTTGCAACAGATAGAACACTGGAACACGCCAAGAGTAAAGGAATTGCTGCGAGGCACAGTCAATGTCTATGATCAGGAATTAAATTCAACTTTCTTGCATCTTAACCCAGTGCCTAAGCCACAGATCTGTTCCTTTCTTCATGTAGATTCCACTTCTTCAGGATGCAAAGCTGTTTGGCCTGCTATTCTCTGAGTTGACTATCAGAGCAGGGGAGGTATTTCTTTACCAGCCATGAGTGTGAATTTCTGTGGATTTGGTGCAGCTTATTTTTCTTTGAGAAGAGGATAATGAAAGAAATTGTGTGCAGTCAGTGAAAAAAATACTACTCCTTCCACATACCTGAGTGAGACTACCACTGGGAAAGATAAAATCATTCTGGGATTTACCACCCTATCCAGCCCTCACAAAAATGTAAAGATTTTACTGATATTAAGTTCAGCAAAGTAAGTAAGATGCCGTATTTATCATCAGTAACATCCTCGTTCTTCTGCTATTGGAAAGCAGAGAAATATAAATAGTCAATTGTCTCTTCAAGTCACATTGACCGGCATAATAGCTGTGAAAATTAGAATGCCTTTAAAATACACAATTAAAGTGTGTGCTTTCACACAGAAAGAATGAATCAGCCTTTCCCTGCCCGGGCTTTCATTCTGCAGTAATTCTTCACACTTCCTCACACTGAGCCATGAATGTTAAAGTTCATCCCAGAGCAGTTTTACAATCAGTGGGAATGACTTAAAGAAGCGCTATCAGTCCAAATGCCAGTCCCCACTGCTTGTGTTTGTTGCTGGATTCGTTGCTGGTTTAGCAGCATGGAAGCAAATCTTCTTGGGAGCTAATGCTGCCCATCTCCTGGAGGCTGCTGGGAGGAAAAGCTCAATTTTGTCCAGGCAGACCCAATATTTCAGACAATCTAACTCAATTATAGCAGCATACATGGACACTTGGAGGTACAAGTCACTTGGAAAGTAGGGTCTATGCTGGCCTCACACCCAGCCCTACTGATGCCAGACAGCTCCAGCCAGGCATGAACCAGCTTGTGCCCGAGCCAGCAGGGATGGGATGGGGCTGCCAACTTAAGGGGAGCAGGGAGAATGGCCCTACCTTTTCTCTTTGGCCGTTTATTGGGTGCCATTCACTTGAGCATCTGACTACTTGTTACGTAAAGGCAATAGGCATCTTACTTAGAGGTTTCACAGAGTTTATGCCATTCCTTCACTTTTTGTCTTGTTCAAAGGTCCGGTAGGATTAATGTTTTTTCTGTTGTGGCAGGAAGGAAGAATGGGTTAATTTAGATTTAATTTCTCTCTCTTGCAGTCAATGGCATAAGGGCTTTCAACTTGAGCAGGACTCCTTGATTGGGGAAAACTTATGGGAAGATGAAGGTGCTACAAAGGTTCTTTAAGGTGGGCCATAACCCAATTCAGCAGTGACCCTCTGAGAGGCTGCTCCTAGTGTGAAATGCCTCCCCCTTCCCCAACCACATCCACTGCAGCCAACTCTCAACTCATGGGCACCCTGAGCCTGAAGGCAAGACCTGTCCTGATGGTTTATAAGCCAAATCACAGCACCCTCCTGGTTTTATAATAAGAAGTGAGATCTTTAACTGGGCAGGCAAGATGTTTTGGGGCTACCAGAAGATGCTCAGGAAGGTTGATCTCTCATGCTCCTAGTTCACTAGAAATAACCCCCAGGGCTCACATCAGTGAGGAAGGGACTGAACAGAGACAGAAATTCTCTAGTTGCTCATGGTCCCTGAGGACCACATGCAGGTATGTGATCCCAGCCTGATTGTAGGGAAGGTACTCATCTTTCACCTTAAAAACCATCCTATCTGCTGAAGACTTGCCAGGTAAACAAAAAAAACCAAACCACCAGTGAATGGAAAAAGGTACGGTAGGATGTGACTTTTGAACAGCGATATGGACAACATATGCTCCAGTTGCCACCTGTGTTTTACATTTCTTGGGGTCCATCCTGATTTGAGAGATTTTCCTCTTTTACCTACTCAGCTTCATGCTGTTACACTCTACTTCCATCATTTCTTAGCCCTGTTCAGCTTATATGGTTGGTTAGGAGAGTACTGCTAAAGCCTCAGCCCCCTTGTTGCACATGTGACACAGACTGCTTTTTCAACTGCTCCCTCTAGTAACGCCTTTCTTTCATGCACTGTATTCCTTTTACCAGATCATGTGCACGCTGCAGCCATGAACCATAACCCTACGGTGAAAATGTGGTCCCTGTGCAAAGTCCCTGTGCTGAGAAGGTTGCAGGAACACCTGCATGAGATGGGTGTGCACAAAGGGACCAGATGTGGGTACTGTGTAGTGGTAGGCTGCTTGCCAGTGAGGTCCCTGCTTATGC
This sequence comes from Todus mexicanus, assembly GCA_013389965.1. Classification (NCBI taxonomy): domain Eukaryota; kingdom Metazoa; phylum Chordata; class Aves; order Coraciiformes; family Todidae; genus Todus; species Todus mexicanus. The sequence goes on along the minus strand of WEIS01009235.1, from coordinate 10,787 downwards.
AGTGACAGCAGTGAGTGGAAACACAAGACCTTGAGATGGGGAGGGGCAGATGTGGGTGCTGGTGTCCTTCCACTTCGCCAGGCAGGCAGGGTGGTGTGTGAGAAAGCCAAGAGCTGCTGCCAGGCTTTGGGGTGGGGACCTCCTCCTGACTGTGGCCAGAGCAAAGACAGAATGTGGTCTGGTGGAAGGAAAAGGGAAATGTGGGGCTGCATTTACACCAGCTGCTAATCTTGCCATTGGAAGCCTTTTATTATTATTATTATTATTATTATTAGTTTCTTTATGACACTTGATGAAAATACTTCTGCATAATTTGCATTTGTATCCTTTGCATTCTATAAAAAATAACTCATTTGCATATAGGGAAGAGACACTTTTGTGTCTCACACAATTATGTACTTGGCATATGATCTGTAAAGCAAATATGATATTTTTCAGCTTCTGTGAGCTTTTGTTAACAAATGTAGAAAGATAAGTAGGAAAAAATGCCAAGTTTGGGAAAAATTGCATATCTATTATGAATATTACTTTTCCGGTTGTCGTTGAGTTTTGAACACAACTTACACCAAAGCTCACTGTTTCAAAAGCAGCAGCAACAGTAACTACTGTTGTTTCCTCCAGTTTGAGTTTATTATCTTTCATTCTTTCTTTGGAAATAAAATTAAACAGTTTATTTTTGCTTCCATGAAACTGTGAGTTCGCCAAAGTGTAGACAACTTGCTATCTAAACTTTATTCAAATAAACACAGTTCAGCTTTTTTTTCACCCCTTAAACCTCACTTGCTGATATGCTCCAGAAAAATTTCGTAAGCTCCAAATGACAAAATGAGAAAACGATGTGCATGTTATTTCTTCAATTGTATCCTAGTGTCATCTTTATCTGTAGGATTTGCAAGCAAATTGACTTTCAGTCCTATCCTTTTCTGATATCTTTTCTGCAGCTGACGAGAGATTTGCAAGCAAATAGACCTTTTTCAAAATTTAAAGCAGATTTGCTGTTTCAGAGTCTGTATCTCTTTTGCATAAATACTTCTTTTTCCCCATACGGCTCATAGGAAGCATTATCTGACAGTCCCACTGACAAAATTCCTAAAGGTTTTTTTGCTTCCCATTGATTCAAAAGCATCTACAGTCCTTCCCACCCTGCCTCCCCATCTCTCCTCCTCCCCAGAAGCTTCATTTTTCTCATTTCTTATGTTTACAATATCTTTTTCATGTAAACAGAATTTTTAAAGGCAAGTGAAGAGTACTTAAATAAGTTTTCCCATGGGAGTCACGATACTATTACTTTCAGGACTTTGTTATCTTAGTTAACTTAGTTTATAAACATAGTTATGTTTACAAGATACTTTGCAGTGGAAAACCCTCGATTCATTTGCTTACAGTCTGACAGACTTCATCAGTTTGGGATAAAATCTTCCCTACCAGAAACTTGCATTTTAGCTCTGTATCACTCCTTAGTTCCAACCATTACGTTCAATGAAGGAGATACGAGCTCCTTGCAAAATGTAGGATGCAATTAAAAACTGTGTAATAATGAACGTGCAGAAAGGAGCAAAACAAAGTTTGAATGAGTTATTTAATTCTAGTATCTCCTAACATTAGAGAACTAGCCTTTGAAGCTCAGTTTTCAAGGTTTTTTTTGAACACCATTTATATTAGATTGACTTAAACCAAATTGCAGTGAAATGGCAATTTTCTAAAATCCTTTTTATTTGGAGTTAAGGCTCCAATCACTGGCTCATCACATACCAAACACTGGATAGCTGTGCTTGCAGATAACACCTTCTTCAGCATAAGTGGTAAGGCGAGAAGTTTTCTTGTTCTCTGCAATCCCCAGGCAGTGAAATTACAGAGCAGCAACCCAAGCCCTACAGAATAAAATCATCTGGAGGCACGATGCACAGCTCCTGCTGAGGGGCATCTCACCTCTTTCTTCCCTCTGATGATTTTCATTTCTCCTCACTCTGATGATTACATCCTTCTGTGGTGGATCCTTATTGTGAATGACAGCACCAGGGGAGGTACAGATAACATGGAACTGGTATCGCATGCACATCTAACCTCAGTGGGGAGATCAGTCTCACACCGCTAACCACAGAACTGCCAGTGCCCATAAAGGGGAAATTATGAGATTCATAAGCCAATGGGAAGGGACTATCATCATGTTGAGATTGTGCAGCTGTGGCTGGAGTGGGAAAATGAAGCATTCCCTATGGAAAGCTTCAAAAACAGTAGGGAAGGTTAAGGAAAATATTCCTCTTTGAAAAATTTCACAGGAGCTCTCATTTTGGGGTAAAACACAGTTCTTCATGTCTTATGACTTCATCTCCTCAAACAGCTCCTGTCTCCACCTCAGTGCAACAGCCCTGCTCTGGAAATACCGTATTTCTTTTTCTCAAAAGAGTAGACAGAGGCTTCCAGACAGGTCAGATGTGCTGTGTTACATGAAGATCGATCCTGCCTGACTCCACCACAACAGTGTCTCACTACTCCCAGCACAATGCCTGAGCATCCGCATCACTGCCTGGTCCTACCTGGCCCAGCCTGGCCCAGACCTCAGGCAGCTTAGAGGAAGAGATCTTAAGGCAGCCACTCAAAGAAACAGAGAGGTGAAAGAGTGATGAAAAAATTGATTCTGTGCAAAGTTCGTCTATTGCTGCAGTATCTTTGCCCAGGAAAAATACCAGGAATTCATAGCAGTTCCTGAACAGATCAGTCTTGACAAATTGAACTGAAATTTACGAAAGCTGAAGTGAGAGAAATGAGTTTGACCTGACCTCACCTTAGCACAGATCGAGAATTCTGGCTTGTTTTGCTGGAGTATGGCAGCATATACAGAAACTCGATGCTGTGAAACCGTTGTCCATATTGATAACCTACAAGGCATCCTTATGAGCAGCAGAATAAATGGCCATGGAAGTACCAACCATCAGCAACTGATATGCAAATCAGCCTGCTGACTTAATTTTGGCTAGGCCACATCTGACTGCCTGCCTTTCTCAGGCAGATTGGCTCAGGACTACCCATTCTCTCCCCATCTAGTGGTGGGAGTATATTAGGCAGCACCATGTGTGGGGTATTATTGAAACCTATTGAAGACTCCTTCCTGTCTTGCTGTTCTCCCTTCGCTCTCCTCTGGTGCTTGGGATGTCCTATACTTCCTTGATGAGCCATCAGTCTTGCAGCGTGAAAAACACTTCTTCAAATAGTAAGTGATACCTTGCCCCACATTTGTGGCAACTTGCAATGGAGAGAATTGGTGTGCAAATTTCTTATTCAGGGAAAAAACAAGCAAACAAACAAAAAGTATGTGGTCCTGCAAATACTATCCTATTTGATTTAAGAATTTCATGGTTTCCTGTTCAGCCCTGCTAGGGTTGTAGGCTCCTGGCACTTAGGTCGTCTGTTGTAAATTTTAGTAAGGAAATAGGTGCCTTGATACTTTTTGTATGTTTGGAAGTTGGTAAAATTAGATTCCAGAGCTACTTAGATGTGTTTAGGGAGTATCACTCATTGTCTTAAAGACTGAGCAATCTTTCTGTTTCTAAAACTGTTTTCCTGCTAAGCACTACAGAAGACAACTGGAGGTACTGGTGCTCTGTTTCATTATTGTTACTGTTCATATACTTTCTCAAGCCAAGTGGAATCTATTTCCCAATGAGCACATCTTGGACACTAAACCTCCCCACCATCAGCAAATGTTGGGGCAGTTCAGAGCGGTGCAGTGCCTCCAATGTAGCATGGTGGTGGTCCTCTGTCTCCTTGGAAGGATATCTCTCTGGGTATGCCAAACTGAGCCCAGCAGGAGCTTTCAGAAACAATGAAAAAGAACCAAGGAAGGCTTTGTGATAGTTCTAGCTATGACTATAACTGGGGGAGTAAATTGCCCATTGGGTACATGTTTGTAACAAAATGGGTGTGAGTGGCAAATTAGCATGACCTCCTCTGATGAGGAATGAGCCTTGCAGGCTAATACAACAAATGCAGTAGGAAGAACAGATTATGGAAAAATGAAAGATGCTCTGGAGCCCTCTTCCTTTGACTTTTGTATTCCTCATCTCTGCAAAACAGCTGTAATGGAAGCAACACCCCTGTATATCAGGGCTGTATTTGTCTCCAGGCTAAGTCAGGTTACGTGTTCAGTAATGTGCCAGACTTCTCTCCACTGGCATTTCATTACTGACAGCGCCCACATCAGCATGAGAACTCAGCTAATGGTGGGCGGAAATGGGTTCTAATAATTTGTTTGAAGAAAGATAATTAATGTGGTGCCCACTTTATTTGCTTCCTGTGAAACTCTTCTGCAAGAGCTGTCAGACGAGGTTTTCCAACAATCTGGTTTGGTAGGCTTTCAAAAAGTGTTTCATTCTTTGAGAAAACACATGGAAGGTTGGTGAGAAACAGCTGCACCTCAGAAGTATCATAACTGCTAAAATGTGTGAAAAGATGGTTGCACACAGAATACATGGTTTGTTGAAAATAGTTATATCTGTTCTGGTTACTTGCACACACTCTAAGTCACAATATCTCCACAGAGCGCCTTTGGGGACACATAGTCATAACAAGGCCCAATTACCTGTCTATGTTGATCCTTTGCTATAGGATGAAAAACTTGGAACTGGGCCAGTACCCACGTGCACTGTTATGTGACCCACTGGCTGTCCTTCTCAGTCCTACCAAGACAAAACCTTGTCCCTCTAATGGTCCACCTAGAAAATATTGTGCCCAGTCACCATTCCATGACAGTAATCATGCTTCTAAGTGGAGATAATTTAAATACAAATACTTGTTTTCCAAGTGCTCTGTTTAACTATAAAGCCTCCTCACCAATGTAGAACTTGACTCTGAAAAGTCACTTTTATTGCTGCTTTTCTAAGACGATTGCTGTGAACATGGGAATGGCCCCTGCTATCACTCACTGGTCCTTTAGTTGCTGCTGTACCTGCAGAAGCCAAATCACATCTGCACACAGGTTTCACTCTAACAGTTTCACATAATATTTCAGAGATCAGCATATATAGCTTTTTGGGACAGATGCAGCTGGTGGACAAAAATGGGCATATAAGAAAATGTTCCATTTTTTCCCTTACAAGGGGTGAAAGGAACAGATGTTTACATCTGTAGGTCAAGCTACAAGTACAGTAATTCTCCAGCTGAGAAATACCTAACATTCTTCAGGAGAATAGCTGGTAAATCAGAACTTCAGAGTGACTTCACTAATCATCACGAAGAAGAAATGCAAAGACTGACATAGAGTGGGCATTAAAAAATAATGCCATTCTTCTCAGGGATGCTCTTCTGAGCAAGATGCACTAATATGGCCAGCTAAGCAACCAAACTAAATTAGGCAATTTCCCTTCTATTCAGTATGAGAAAGAAAGGGAGGAGAGAGAATAGAAGCCTTAAAAATAACCCCCCCACACACTGTAAACAACATTCAAAATGAATGTTGCAGGTTTTATTGTTATTTTAACTACCTAATTCCTTTCCTTTGTGAACAAAAGCAAAGAAAATACTTAACATAGGCAGAATTCTCTTTCCCTGCCTTTCACTTTTTGCACATAAAAGGAAGCCAGTTCTCTGAAGTAGCTATATTTTTGACATTTGACTAAGCAGCCAGAGATGCTAAGAAAAATAAATGCAGGATTTTATGGCTAGACTTTCCTTAAGGTGGTGGGTGAGGAAAAAGTGATGAAGCAAGCTAACAAAGCAAGCAAACAACAACAACAAAGACCTAAACCTGCATGCTGCTGTGAGTATGATGGCTCTGCCAGCCACAGCACGTCACTGACACCCTGCATTCACAGCCCTGGGTCAGACCCTTATCAGATCACTGCAGCTGCCCAAAGGGACCAAAGCAGCATGGGGGAATCCACAGGCTTGGCTGAGAGGAATTGGGGAAGGGCAGTAAATGATTCAAATGGCAGAACCACCCCTCGGAAATCACTGGAGGTGACAACCGGCAGCAGTCTTGCCTGAGGAAAGGAAATGGGGGATGCAGGGGGAAAGGACTGATCAAAATGTCCGTGTCGGAGATGAGCAAGCAGCTGCCACATCCCAGCACTGAATGTCACTCTGAGGGAAGCAGGGCATGCTGCACCCACCAGGCAGAAGCCGTCTGTGCTCAGTGACCACTGCGGGCACAGCTCGTGCCACATGAGGCCTATCTGCTCCTGCAGCCCACCTCCTATCTGCACCACCTGCCTGGCCACATCCCCCAGCCTATGCTGCTTGGCTCAGAGGATGGGGTGAAAAACAGGCTTCTCCATGGTTATGTGGTACACTGGGTATGGCTACTAACATTTCGTTACTGTTGCTCTGGTTCAGGGGTGTTGATGGAGCCTCCTGCCCATGGCCAGGCAACACACCTGGTAGGCAATGCTGTGGTTTGGAGGTCATTTGATGTGTGCTGTGCACTCTGTGTCCTAATGTGCTTCACCACCCCTGCTGAAGCTTCCCAGCCCTGCAAAGCAGGACAGAGCAGCCCCTTGGGTTCACTCACAACCAAGCACTTGGCAAATATAGAAAATCTCATTGGATCTCATTGAAGCAAACACTGAACTCCTTCCCTTTTGGTAAAATGCTTTCTCATGAACTTCACTTCAAGTGTAGAGGTTAGGTCCCTTCAAAGGTGTTAAATTAAAGATGGAAAGTTTCCTGTTTGAAAAACCAAACAAGGAACTTTACCGGGATAAAAAAAGAAATTGTGCTTTGCTGTTTGTTATAAAGTCTCTTTTCTGCCTTTTACTAATCCTTTTTTTTTCCTTTTTCACTGATGTTTTTCATATGGACTTAAAGAAATATTACAGTTATCTATGCATCCCACAAAGTCAGTTTGTATTTATTCACTTTGCCTCTTTCCACATCCTTTCTAGCAGAAACAGCACATTAGCCACAGGGGAGAAAATTAGCCAGGCAAATTCTCCATCTGTCCCTTCTTCTATTTCCCGGGGTTATTTGACTGTGCATCTTTTTGTGGGTATTGGTGGATCATTTTTGTGTGATGCAATTTAAAACAAAACAATCCAAACCCATAGCTTCATCTACACAACTAAGCAGATGACCTTAACAAGGCTAACCTTGACTGTGGCTTCACTGGGTTGCATGCCATGTTTTAATTTGTCTGAAAGAACACATCGAACGTTTTGACTTTTTTTTTTTTCTCATGGTATTTGAATTCCCATGTCTGCCCCTTAGAGGTAGTCTAAGTGGTCTTGGGGAATGGACCCTGTCTTCTTCCTGCAGAAGTGTGCTGCCAGGATTATTCTTCCAAAAGTGGTGGCTGAGGACAGTGGAAAGGACAGAAGGGAAACTTTGTGTATGTGTATGTTTACACCTGTCTATGGATGCATCACCTTCCCTTAAGCAAGGCACAAGGATTAGGGATGTGATCAAGGAAAAGGAGCAGATGAAGCAGAGGAGCATGAGTCGCAACATCACTTTGCTCTGCAGAGCAGTGAGAGCAGATTGTGGTAAGGAATAGGGGCAGTGGGACAGGAGGGAGCAGTGCTTGGCATCCTGCAGAGCTTCCAGGTGATCACGTTGCTAAAAAAAATATAGACACTGGTCACACAGATAAAGTAAGAAAAGGTTAAGACCATCTAGATAGAGGAAGAGATAAATTGGAGAGGCAGAAACCAGAGATTTTGCAAAAATTGTGGACCAGAAGTTGTGCCAAGGTAGGTTTAGATTGAATATTGGGAAAAATTTCTTCACAGAAAAGGTTGTTCACTGGAACAGGCTGCACAGGGAAATGGTGGAGTCATCATCCCTGGAGGTATTTTAAAAATGTGTAGATGTGGTGCTTAGGGGTGTGGTTTAGTGATAACCTGGCAGTGCAGATTTAATGGTTGGACTTGATGATCTTAAAGGTCTTTTCCAATCAGAGTGATTCTATATTGTGCGAGGAGGTCTGAAAGATCATGAGTGTGAAGACAATAAGAGACAGAGTGAAAATAATCCCCAAGTTACAGGGTCTGTAAGACCATTTTTTTGATAGTATTATTCTGTGATGACTCTTATTCACATAATTATGAATTAGACTGATGTATTTCCTCTCTACGAATACTACTTTGAGGTTTTGACTTGGACACACTTTGCATGGTGTTCCTGCGTGGGGCTATAAAGGAAACCTGTAGGGCTCTGATTGGGCTGCTATTTCCATTGCCCAATTCATCCATTTCATCTCTTTTTACTTGGCTCTCATTTCCAAGGTCATGACAAAATTGCCAAGCCTCAAGCCAAACATCCAGTATCTATTCCAACTCAAAGCTCTTAGCTCCTCTGAGTCAGTGTGCTTGTGTCAAGAATAACCTAGAAGAGATATGGAACCCCCAAAGTCACTGCTGTAAATCATGTTTGTGCTAATATCATTTTCATCTCTGAGAGTGGCCTGCCCTTTGTGTCACGTCCTGCCAACATTTCCAACTGTTGGCAATTTGTTCACAAATGGGATTGTGAAGTACACACTCTTGAGAAGCCATCCAATAACAGAAATATTATATGTTCATATGGACAAGCTGGGACAACTAGTCTCTACCACTTCATCCCTGGGAAAGAAAACGAGCCCAAAACTGCATTAAAGGAGTTGCAGTTTGTTGCTGGGGAGTGCCACTCGAAATTTTACTCATGCTTGATGCAAGATACTTCCTCTGGTTGTAGTTGCAGCATATCGCAGAGCCAATTAATTTGTCCACTGTGAGTGGTGCTCATAAACTTAGCCTGATTTTCTCTGGTTGAGCTGTGCATGAAACGATCTGGGTTTCTTCAAACGTATTTGTTATTCATAAGGATTCTCAGAATAGTTTGGACCAACACTTTTCAGTTTGCAACATGCTCAGGCTGATGACTTGCAATTCACTTTCCACTTTCCACAGTTTGTGATTTGTCTTTCATGTCAAATGTTATTACCTCTGTTTGCCAGTGAGTGACAGAAACTTTATAAATAGAATAGTAATGACAATTGAATAATGATTTTGTTTTGTATGAGTTTTTGGCATACATTCATACAGATTTGGGGATTCTAGAATATTTTTATGAATATTTTATTTTCCTCATAGCACTAAGACAAGTTCTGGTGTAAATTTGCAAAGCTAGCTGTCTTCAATCCACTTGTCCCTGGAGAGTATCATAATCACAATGTACTGAACTATGAGAAGTTGCTTTGACCCATGCCAGCTCCATGTTAATCATTGTTAATATTCTATGTTCCAAAGCTTAAAATATGTCAAAGAGCAAACTAAGATTTTCTGTATAGTTTGTCAACTTGAGAGATCAGTTTTACTCCCCTTGAATCTGATAGTAAAATTCCCAAATCATTGAGGCTGTTTCTTCGCTTACTGGTGTCTTGAAGATGTTATGGCACCTCACAACTAAAAAAGCTTTTTTCTTTTTCAAGAGGTTGGCAAAACAAATTTCCAGTGCTGTAACCCAGACCAAATCCAGGCCATACTAGAGGCCTGCATAACATTCCTTTCTCCTGACTCGCAGCAATGTGTTTGAGAGTTGCTTCACTCCAGCCCTTTCAGTCCTTGTCACTTTTCAGACACAGAGGTATACATTTTAAAATACCTCAAAGCTGACATGATACATTTATTTTAGATGGATATTGGGCTTTACCATCACATTCCCTGGTGTAGTTACTCCTCGGAGACATTGCAGTTCTCTTTCGTCCCACTGAAGGAAAAGATGTACGTCCATGTTTGTTGCTCTCAGATTCCTGGGTAGCTCCAGAAAGAGATGACCCCCATTAAATGTTTGGAGAAAACAAACAAACAGAAAAACAGAATACAGCTCATTTTCCATAGGCATAGCCCCCTCTAGTTCTTTTCTTTGTGTGATTTCCATATGGAGCCAGTGGCAGGAGTCCTTAGTCAGAAATAATGTTTTGTCTGGTGTGGCTGTTATTACAGTTATTAAATTAATAGTGGTATATACTGCAAACAATGGAAGAAAACTATGCAGAAATAACCAGGACTCTAACTACATTTCAGTCACATCAGATATTATATGATGCAATTACTTGGGTTGAAAGATATTATTTACTACTATTTTAATGGTATAAATTAGCTGTACCAATATTGAAATGTAGGATTTTCTTCAGAGCATTTTCTGTACTTGTAACAAGTTCTTGTTCACTACTAATACTGCTATGGTGTCAGTCTGTATTTTGGTTTGATGACAAGAATGGCAAAACCCAGCACTTAGAAATGGGCTGGGGCACATTAATAATTTCATAGCAGGTAAGCTACAAGGGGAACATACCACATTAACAAATTTGTATTAGGTAGGTGTGAGTCTGCTCTTCTCTTAATCATGATGTTGTAAATCCACAAAAGTCACTACCCAGAATAGAATGTGCAATGATGTGGCACGCCCTTCTTCCCAAAGCTCCGTCAGCTTTACTGCATTCAAGAAAAATAGCACCTTCAGACAAAGTAACTGGCA
>WEIS01009234.1:15280-33679 GCA_013389965.1 Todus mexicanus | reverse complement strand
GAAAATAATGGCCAAATTTGTTTAACATACTTTACAACAATGGTTATGTCACATAATTGTAAGTGAATCTTGTTCATTAAAGGCTGAGCTTCTGCATTCAATGCTGTGGAAGTCTGAAGGAATCACACAGAATTTGTCTAATTGGCATCATGTATGAAGGTTGCTGAAGCATTGTGAAAGGCTAGATCTTCTGCACTAGTAATGATCTTATTGCCATAGTTACAGTTGCATGATTTTCCTTCTCCCTATAAGTTAACAAATCGCACTAAAAACATTTTCAAAAACCTGTCTCACCTAGGATACAAGTAGCTGAACAGCTGCTTTAAAAGCTTTAAAAACAAGCTCTCCCTGTACTCTTGCCTGATCTGCCTCAACTGTGGGTGAAGCCTTCATTTCTGTAAAACCAAAATATCTACCCACTTCTTAATCCTGAGTGCCGTCACTCCAGGGACTCCTTGTGCAAGTACTCTGGTGACTTGGGGCATGATGAGCCCCGAAGAGGACTATGAGGTAAAGCAGCAGTTTCTTATGTGCCTTACTGAGGAAAGGATCTGTTACAGATCAGAACCCTGGTTTATGTATGTACAACTGGGCAGAGACACAGTTTGGGATCTGGATGGGTTGCTATTGACTCATCTCATCAAGGCTGAAATGCTTCTTCGCTCCATGAGATGAGAGCAGTGATTCCAGCTGCCTCTAAAATATGGGCAAATGGAGCCATCTTTCATTCTGTGTCAAGAAGCTATGCTCTCCCTGAACCATGCAGGTGTATAATAGCACAGGCTGTGAGAAAGAGCTAGAGCAAAGGTATTTATCATTTTTGACTGAAGAGCCTTGGCTCTTGTTCTGTAAATAAAAAAAGTCTCAAAGGAATATGGTTGCTAACCCGCTATGGCACTTATAAAGCCAAATCCTATTTCAACCCTCCTCATTTGTACTCTGTTTTTCCCCTCTTCATCTTCCTGTTAGTGAGCAACAGTAACTTCTTTTCCCACTTTTCTGTTTTCGGCTCCTCTTATCTTTCTGCATGGCAAGTGTGAGGATGTCATTGTGTGCTGTGCTCAGGAACTAGACTGCCAGGCATTCTTGCATGTATTTTCTTTTTATTTTGTAGTCTGACTTGCTAAGTTAAGGTGGTTTCCATACAAACAAGAAGGCTACCAGACTTCAGCCGAGGTGCTTCCCAATGCTTTGCTCAGTACAGTTAATGGGATGGGCAAAGTGTCTCTCTGTTTAGCACATTGCCTTTGTGTTCATCTGACATGTCTTTTTGTGGTCTCATTTAAGGTGAGTCTGAAATATGTTCAAAGAGGTTTGGTGAGAGGCTGGGCATGGTATTTCTCTGATAGTTTTGTGTAACTCCTGTTGAGGGTGTCAGTGAAGTCTCTCCCTCCCAGGGACAGAGCTTCCTTGCTGGACTCTGAGACCACAGCAGCTTGGGTAGGGGGAACTTTTCAGCATCTCATGGGAAATGTAGTCCATTCAGGAGCCCCCAGCTTGGAGGGATAGGGTCTGGCACAAATATACCTGAGGAGCTACAGCAATATTTCCAATTAAGTGTGTCACTTGTAATTGTCAGAGTGCAACTTTTCATAAAAAAAGAAACTGTTTTCATTGAAAAATGCTTTTCCAAAGTTTGATGTTTGTTTTTTGGTGGGTTTTTTTAAGCCTTTGCCTACTTCTTTTGCACAATTAAGCTGTATTATCCAACAGCGTGGAAGGAATGAACTCTGTATTTGCCCAGCACACTCCATGCTAACTGCATTAACCTCTCCTCCTTGACCTTATGGATTAAGGTTTTGGACTGTCAACTATAGTAGATTTCATAATGGCCACTAATAATACCTGAAACTACGTGTGTATTGAGAAGGGAAACAAGTAAGCGCTCTCTTCAGTTGATTGAACAGCTGCGTCGTATCTATTATCTGAGTGAAGTGACTATTTTTCCCTTAAAATATGACTTCTTTTTGCTTGTTGAGTGAACTAAGATTGCAACAAGCATGACTTAGAAGGCATTAGACCAATGAAATACAGTGACTTATAGTATATTATGCCACTCGCAAGTTGTTTGAACAATGAGTCAATAGGTATTAATGGTTTGCAATGAGATATCAGGCTGTGGTCTTTGATATGGTTTTTAAGTTGAACCCTACTGATTTAACTGTGCATGCAGAGTATATGTCTGCAATCGCATCTTCGATTTCAAGTTATAATAAAGCTGTAGGACATAAACTCCATACAGGGTAAATTACAGAATATTTTATTTTACTTAATCTTACCCAGCAAGCAAAAATAAACATGTGTCCTTAGATGTATCAGTAATTCAAATAACACGTTAATTACTCACTGTGCAGTCATTACATTTCCAGTAGCACTCATTACTCCAACAGCTCTCAAGTGTTTCTGCAGCAACACTTGGATTGTAGCTTATAATGATACCATTTTGCAAGTTTCTGAAGGTGATTTTTTGCTCTGGCTTGCATAGATTTCATTTCATTTACCTTTTTGCCACTGCTATTGTTTATTACCAAGAGCTTATCAATTAGCTCAGTCAAGATCCCAATGAAAACTACTGTTTCACTCACTAAAAATCAATAAGGAAACTCAATAACGCCTTCCAAAACCCAATAAAGAAGCAGCAAATTAAAGTGTTCACAGCAGATATGTGCACAGTGCTTTGGTTGAATAGTTTATCTGATGAAAAAATGCTGGGTTTTGTTAACTATAACTACACTCTGAATGTGGGCTGAATCTGCAACTACTTTGTTCCTGCCTTGACCTTTTGTTTTTGCTTAAAAATGCTGAAATAAAGGTGGCATTTTCAAAGAGAAAATGCTTTGATTGTTTAGAACTCATATCTTGAGATAAACTTTGTGGCAGTGTGAAAGAATACCGTTTCCGAAGGTTAAAACTGCTAAAACTAAACTGCAATGTTGTGCGGAGGGATGGGAATTAAGAATTTTAAGAGTAAGAGGCAAATCTTATGCGGCCCAGCTCACACCGTAGCAACCACTCTTTGCTTCTGCTTCCTGTGTGACTTTGTAGTTGTCATTTTGACCTTGGCGCCTATCGACTTCCCATGTTTAAAATGGGAGTCCATCTAGAGTGTGTTTTGGGGGACATGGACCTAAAGCTCATTTGTTCCATTTCTATTGAGGCTAATGTAGCAACCTTCACGGCAGAAAGCAAAAAGAAAATACTATATATTGTCATTTCAGCTGAAAAATTCGGGAGGAATATATCTGATGATGAGCTAATGAATTCTAATGCAGAAACAGCAAGAGTTTTCAGCAGAGTTACAGCAGGATCAGTTTTCAAATGCCATTTAGATATGGCCAATAATTCTCACTCTTCATTACTACTGTATCAGCTGGAGGCTACCAGCTGACTCAGAATCTGGTGTAATATGTGATGCTGTATTGTTTGTGCATGCAGTGCAAGGCATTCCATCCCAGAAGATGTGCTAAAATGAGTAGATAAGACAAAAATACCGAGAGAAAGAAAATAATTTTTATTTTTGCTTGGTCAACCTATGGAGATAGGGTTAAAGTTGAGATACTTTTTGATTACCTGTGGAGTTGCAAGCACAGCCCTGAGGCAGACACTAGAACCTTGGTTTCCAGTAGAATACTTTAATTGTGTGATTACCATTCATGTGCACAGGAATTAGAACACAGCAATTGGGGAACATTGCCTTTCTCACATTTTGAAATGGTCCAGAGCAAGCAACCATTTTTGCATGACAAAATTGCTTGAGGCTTGTCAACAATTAACAGTATGCGTACAAGGAAAAAACGTGTATTTTTAAATTCTGCTTCGCTCTGATCAGATTAAGAAATACTGTCAAGGCAAATAGAAGAAAATAAAGAAGGATGACACTGCTCTCAGAGTAATGGGAAAATAATAATCAGAGTGCTAGCCGTTTGCATGTTGTCCCTGCTGGATGCCAGAGGAGAAATGTCTCTTTTCAAGATGCTTTTTGGGCCTCATCCTGCATCACACTCGGCTCGCTTGGTTCCCGTGCAATGTTGATGGAAACTAGAGGGCACCCAGCACCTCCGTGGCTGCCCTGAGCATCTTCCAGGATCAGCTCACCCATGATAGACAAGAGCAGCTCACACGGTGACGATGAGAACAATGCAGAGGAGTTGAAAACACANCCCCACAGAGTAGTCGCTGCCTCCCTGGGGCCTGGGCCAGAGACAGCACCGAGAAACTCCCTGGTCTGGTGCAACCCTCTGATTATTGCTACTGGTTATGCGGCTTGGCAGGGATGATGGTGTGTACAGAAGGCCAAAAGTGATCAACGAGGACTTCAGGGCACTGGGGTGATTGGCTGAAGGCTCAGGAGCACAGGGAGTGTTTCTCTCAGTCCCGCCAGGGGCAGGAAGAACACCAAAGGGAACAGGAGAACACACTTGAGTAACACGTGGCTCAGATACTGGTGCTGCTGGTGGACTTTTTGGGGTTTTTTGACTACAGGTTCCATTACAAGCCCCCAGGCTTGCTGGCAACAGATGGGGAAGGTCGTAGCGGCCCTGGTTAGATAATGATTCCAACCATAGCTATATTCTATGATTCTGTGGATAAGCTGCTCCTAGAAAGAGGCATGAAAATTCAAGTGGGAGTATGGGAGTGGCTGCCTTCAAAGGCCCGTATACAAAGACTAAATATGCATTTGGAGGTGGAATCTGAAGTTAGTGGACCTCAGAGTTTGATTGGCATCTCAACCCAGTATCCAATAGTCTGTTACCGCCTTCCGCCAATGCAGACATGGAGTTAATGGCCCTGACTTTAATTTTAATAACAGCTTTAGAAAGGTTGACTTCTGCTTTTGTGGCCTTTGATTTACAGATTCCTGCAGCAGCAAAGGGAGAGGTCGGAAGACGTACTGAAAAAAGAATTAGTACAGCTGCTGCTTCATGGCAGAAAAAAAGAGGTAACGAAATTCATGAAGCTGTTTTTCTTCTGTCTTGGTGCTATTTAGCAAAGGTAAAATGCATTTTGAAGATCGGGGCACAGCAGTCGTATGCCCTTGGCCCATAACACGAACATATATTGAACCATTCTGAAGCCTTCCCCACTTGGCCCAAAAAGACGATGGCAGCAGGAATGCTTACAACTTATCCTCCTGCTGTAAACATTCTTAGGCCCTTAGAAGTAACGGCCAAGTTGAGGACTTTCTTAATCAACTGCATTGGTCATCTGACTGGGAAGGTCTTTAGCAAGGTTTATAATTTTCTTCATCTTTGGCCTGAGCTGAGGAGATGGGTAATTAATTATAGTTTATCCATTTGTCAGGATGATTAAAGCTGCTCAGCTGTGTAGCTTGACCTTCATGTAACTGGGGTACTCCTTTCACTTAATACTACCTAACATTGCATGAGATTTGTGCAGCCTTTTGTGTGTAATATTTTCCTTAACATTTTTCTGAACGTTTTTATTATAATAGGATTTTTTTATTATTATTACTGGAAAATACATATGATCATTCCTGTTACAGTTAGAACAATTTCTGGGGCCCACAAGGTAATTCATATGGATTATTGTGGGCAGTTCTTGTAGGTTGATCAGCTTCTCTACAGATCTGCAACCCTTTTATTGAAACTAATGTATAAAACCATCCTACCTCTTAGTAAGTCATGTTCCCTCTCTTCACCAAAACGAAAGATATTTCTTTGGAGATCCTCCTCCCAAAGGTTTCATTGAAAATTGCTTATTGAGGATCCTAAGAGAACCAGTTTAAAAGCCTACCAGAGTCGTGGAGCGTAGCAAGGTTTTCATGACTGTGAATCCAGACCGATGCTGGAAAAAGTGTTCCTGCAGTCTTGCACGTCATCCTCTTGCTTGTGCTGAAGCAGTAAAACAAGCTAAGTATGACTTACAAATTTTGTTTGTCTTTACCATTCCTTGAGTGGAAAGTCTGTGTTTCTTGCTTTGTCCAAATGATCTCTTTTGACTTGTTTAATTAGATGACTTCAGCAGATGCTCATAGTTCTATCTCAGGAAAGACTTTTAATGTAGGATCCTCAACCAGAGCAAAACAGAACTGGCAGTATGATGGGGATCAGTGAGCCTTCAGCTTGGCCACCTTCCCTTTGGAGTGCTCTTGAGAAGCACCTAGTTTTTATTCCCTAGTGACTTTTCTTACATTACCTTTGTGTGTTAGTTCACTGCATTTCTAAGGAAAATGTTCTAGTTTAAGATATTGCCTGGTATTGATACTGTAATTGCGTATTCATATTCATAAATTACTTCAGAACGGTTCACTACTTGCCAGAGTAGGGAAATTGTGAGCAAAGATTCTATAAGATGTGAGCTTGCCTTAAAAATCCTCAGACTCCAGGATGTGTGAGTGTGTATTTCTCTTGGGTATTTCTTTAGAGTTTACGTCTTCAAGCTTTCCTCTGCCAGCTGAAAGGCAAGTCACTTATGAATAAAAGAAAAGCTGAGAATTTCCTTCGTGTTAGAGGGCTTCAGGAGCCACAACTTGAGCATGAAATGTCACTGGGTTTGTAATCAAATCATAGGACCTGGCAGGACTGCCAACTTAATGTCCTTTGCCTACTCCTTAAAAACCAAACCCTTTAAAATTGGACTTGTGTTCCTGGAAAATTAAATATTACTGTCCTTTAATACATTCCTTCTGTTCTGTGGACTCAGGTTTAATTATTTTGCATTAAACGTGTAATTAGCAGCAGAGCAGAGGCATTTAATAATGATAAATAGCTGACTACTTAATGTTTATTATAGTCCCATCAATGTGAGTCCACCTCTTTTGTTGTTGTTTTTTAACTGCCGATACACATCTGCAATAAAAATGTAGTAAATACTTTGGAGAAACTTTTTACATTATTTCCTCTATTTTTCTCCACATTCTGAACTTTCGTAATTTAAAACCAAACATATGCGTTGTCCATACATTTCAAGAGGCAACAAGATTAAAATCATTTGGATGAGATTTTAATGAATGACTGTGTTCTCTCTCACTGAATCAGTTCTGGGAGTAAATTTTTAATGACTCATTAACAAAGTTAATAGTTTTGAAAATCATTACAGTACAATTCCATTATTTTGTTTCTTTTTGCGCTGCGACTAATGCTCCATGCATCATAGTAATGTTTTTCTTCTGGCATTCCAGCAGAAGTTGTTTTGACTCAGAGCTTCCTCCAGGAAATGTGTTATGAAAATGGCAATTTAGAAATACTCCGAGATGTTCAGGGGTCCTTAATGGATTTAGGAGCACTATAGACCTACTCGAGAGCCAGACACCACAGCCTCTATGGGTCCCTTGAGGAGTAGATACACAGCTAATAAGATTTTCGAAAGTATTTGAGTAGCCTAGTGTCTTGATTTCAGTATGAATTAGAGGCCAAATCTCCATAGGCACTCTCTATAACCGTGTGGGCTGCCTAGCTTAGTTTTCTTTCCTTCCTTCACTGTTGGAAATGTTTCAGATGTTCCTAGGTCTGCATTCATATGTCTGACCAGCAGCCATTTGCCTGGCGTAGGCAGAGCTTTATACAATCTCATGTATTCTCTTCTGTCTACAGGCAGCACTTTCTATTAACTATTTTTTATGTACAGGCATATCTTTTATAGGAGCCTTTTTGCTACAGCTGTCTCCATGAAAATCATTCTGTTGCGTTCAATTCAGATTGACTGCTTCTAGTGGATAAAAAAATACCTAAAATTATTTCCTGCAATTTATCTTTTAGTCAAATGTCTGTATAGTCCATTGCCTGCTGAGTGAAGAGTATTTATAATAAATGTTAGCTAACAAGCTTCTTCCTTGCTAACTAGAGCATTAAATTTATCGACAAATGTATTCATGGGTTGGTTTGTGAGGAAATAGATGGAGTTCAGGGGCAAGGAGGAGAAATATGAGGCCACAAAAAGGGGCCTGGAGAAATTTGAAAGCTTAGTTACTTGTAAGCCTGAGAGAAGACTCTTATCCTAACAAAAACATCCAGGACATAGTTTATAAAGCGATTAACAGAGGAAGTCATACAGTCCCCAACCCATACTGAAAGGTATGTAGGTGTTCAGAGATACAAGAAGAGGTGAGTTTAAAACTAAAACAATGATTCACATTGATTTGAGAGTAATTTATAGTACTAAATTAGATAAATAGAGCTGGTCTTGTGTTTTATGAAGATCGCCTCCCATGTGGGCTCATGGCTCAGCCTTACTCACGAAGTCTGTGTGGGTACCAGGAGCAGGTATGTACTATTTTGCAGACACCACCAGTACTTAAACACGCACTCAGGACACCTTACAGTTGGACCTAAGTGTAAAATAACCAGAAGCAATTGACTTCCCCTCTTGCCTCTCTACCCACCCCTGCCAAGCATTGAGTAATTTTGTCTCTTTAGATTAAGGGATCTTTGGGGTCAAAGAACCTGCAGCATATACCTCTACTGAAGCCTTGAGGAGCTGCTATGTTGGCATTATCTTAAAGATGCTAAATTATACCTTCTCGACAAAGCACCTTGTCTCTGTTTTTACACATTTCTTCCTGTTCCTAACAGCCTTACTGCAGTGTTTCTCCTTCACCTGCATCAGCATCTTCATATGCATCCGTGTCGTGATGGGGACTGTCACCCCGGAGATCTTTGTGCATGAGATTTCTTTTGTCTGCAGGAGAAAGGCCCTGCAACAATCTCAGCCTTGCTGTTTTGCAGGGACCAAAGCCTCCTGTCCTAACAGTGCATTGAGTTACTAGCAGAAATGAATTTAAAGTGCTTTCACAGACAGGACTACAGGGAATCAAGGTTTTATGAAATGTGTAAATAGGAATTTGTAAGAAACACTGCATCCTCTAGCTTTTAGCCACCTGCTGATAATAAAAATGTGTTTCTTTGGCTGCAGGCATATTATCTTCCTTGTCAGTTATATGTGATACTCTATTAACCGCTGTATTTAGGCTTGCTATTCATTCAGTACTTTTGTTGTCCTTTCAACAGAGGTATGGGGGCAGAGTATCTTCTCAGTGTGTGCATGTGTGTGAAGCTCTTTTGTGCTAGTAGAAGGTACATGTGGCTGCATTCATGCAAAAAGGAGCCAGAGCCTGATATTCTTTTCTCTCTTTCGTCCCTGCAAGAACAAGTGACCCTATTTATTTAACAAGGTGGGTCCACTTAGAATATTTGCTTATGAACCGAGGGGGTAGTCTTGCAGTTTATTGCTGAGCAGGGCTCAGGGAGCCTGGTCCCAAGCCTGAGCTGGGCTGCAGATTTGGCTGGTCTCTGGATATAACTTGTGTTTGCCTTGTCCTGTTGCTGTGCTGCCCCTCAGCCCCAGGTGCCTCAGTGCTGTGGGTAGCTGCTTAGGCAGCGTTGCACTAAAGCTTTGCCTTTGGCAGCACCTTCCACTGTTCATGCTTTTGATTAGGCTTCAGGGGCGAGGGAGATGATGATGCAGTACAAAACCACAGAATAATTGTTTAGAAGGCAGCTTTCAATGCATCAGGCTTGGCAGCAGAGAAGTTAGGTGTTAGTCAGAGTGTGCAAAGGGCGTCGAGTTTTCTCCAGACCTTCCTGAGCAGGGTCTGAGCAGAGCCTACCATGGTTCTTACCTACCCAAGGAGCACTTGCAGATCTCACAATTTTATACATAACTGGGAAGGTACGTATCTGTCACTTACCCAGTCTCGCTCCCGATGCTTCTCAGGTTTGGTTCCTTTTGACAGGGGCACCGATTTCCTCGTCAGTACATTGGTGACAACAACTAAAGCTAACCCTGCCTGTGCTAGGAGCTGGATGGTGCTTAGCACAACTGAATGTATCTTCAGGCAGTTTGGTTTCAAAGGTAGAAATTTATTTTTACCCTGGAAGTGTCTCCTGATGTTAAGGACTATAGCAACCCGTGGAAAGAATGGTAACAACCTTGAGGTGTTAAACGCTGCTGGAGAACATGGACAGAAGAAAGGGAATTCATATATTTGGGCACAAGCCTGCAACCATCAGGCCTGGCTGCTTCTGTGGGTGCACTCTAGTTCCTTAACAGGTTATTGCTATAGTATTATTGTAGTCGCTGATACAGGTTACGCTCAACCTATGCCAACAGTGTTAAAATCTACTCATGTACGTGCGTATTTGGGTTAATACAAATTGAGAACAAGCAGCATTTGGAAGGGAGGCTACTTAGTATGTGCTGCCTGTTACTGGACATTTAATTCAAGGGGAAATTCAGTGCGCTTTGTCCTCGTAAGAAATCAGTGAACTGTGCTGTATACTAAAAATTCTGTGTAGAGCTCTTAGAAATGACAGTGCTTGAAAAATAAAATGGACTGATGGTATTGGTACATTCAGCACTGCAGTATTTTTAAGAGCACTTATTGCTAATATATAGATTCTAATTGGTAATTCCTGCTTTTAATTATCTTACATTTAGTTACAGCAAATGGTCCCCTTGTTGTTTAAATGTAAATAAATTTGTGTGAGCATGTGTTTAATGGCCTCTTTCATATTTCCCTTTTCACCAACACTGGACTTTATGCTACTTGAGCTAAGCACCTCTGTATTTTGCATCTGCTTATTTATCTATCCTTCTTCTGGAAGTATCATGGTCAAGAGAAGTGGATTGGCACCAATTTGGTAGTTGGCTGATTAATGTGAAAGCTATTTCTAAACCATTAGTTTGTTCTATGTGGCATTTTATCTTCGTTTAGGAAAAAAAAAATGCATGAAATGCAGATGCAAGTTATAGATTAAGCAGAGTTGATTTATTTTGAAACATAATAAACCTTGAAGAGGGAATTGCCTCTAAACATAATGCTCAGACGTGCTCAATATGTCAAATATATTTATTTTAAACCCACTTTTACTTATTAGTTTGAGGTGTTTGACTGTCCAAATAACAGGACCCTCCAGAAACACTGATTTGTGTTTTGTTTAAAGAAAAACATAGACCACCTGCACCACTTAAAACAGGTTTTTCTGAAACATGCATTTTTACTTCTGCACATCTCCAGCAGCTGAGGGCACTGAAGAATTTTATGTACAAATTAAAACATATGATTTTGTGTATGTCACTTCTGAGTGAAGATGTTTCATCCCCAACAGTTTTTGTTAATGCTTTTCATCTAACAAAAGCTGAAGGCTGTCCTTTAATGTTTCAGGGGGTTTTTTTTTCCACTAAGTTGCGTTATGTGATTTTTATGTCCATGTACAGTCTGGGTAAAACCTTGGGCTTGGATCCCCTTGGGTCTTCAGTTTTACCATCTGCAGCTTCTACTGAAAGGAGCAAAATTCCAGCCGGTTCAGGAGGAACAAACTTCCAAGCTGAGTAACTAATTAATGGATGTCACAACGGCCAGCTAAGAGCATCACATATCTGAATTTTTTTTGGGGAGGGAGTGATTCTAGATGATAAAAACTGTAATACAGATACACAGTTACTGTTTGCAGTATGTCATTTGAACTTGCAGAGTAATAAAGCAGGGAGATGGTACTATGAATAACCATGGGCAGAGAAAGACAGTTGCTAGTGTGCTATTGATAAGATTTATGGTATAGATTTCCATTTGTGGTTACAGCGCTACTGATAGAGAAGCTGTAACAACTATAATGTCTCTAAAAAAGCTAGATCTCATGTGCTGTCTGTTTAAATCCTAGTTTTGTATCCCAAATCAGTTCTTGGTAGCTACGGAGTTCCAACAGCCCAAAGAGAAAGAGATGACTCTAGTCCTTGGTTAGACGGGAAATTGAACAGAGCTAGTTGCTTTGAGTGATGTTTACAGCAAACCAATGCCATGGTTTGGAATAGCACAGTGTGTTCTGGCTTCTACCCTTATCTATTACTTTTTTCCTTCCATACTGTCTCTCCCAAATGTATTTAAACTTCACTCTTTGAGGATTAATGTGGTCTGATTCTTGAAAGTGTCCGTCTCCCAGCAGCTGGCAAGGAGATAATTCTTCAGTTGAATAGAAAATAATTTGGCAAAATGAGAGCTAGTGAGAAAGAAAACAACAGGAAGATAGAAAACAGCGTGATGGAATTAATAGATTAATTTGTTCATCAGTTACTCTGAAGTGTATGTCAAGTTCTTTTCCTTTGATTTGTTATCAAGTGGATCATCGTTACTTCCAGGAATAAACTAATTGTCTTTTTGTTCCTTTTGCTTTCTTTCCTTTCCTGCCTAGGACACATAATCGATACCTATAAATTTATTCACTTTTATTGTTCCAATGTAAAATCTTCTCTAAAAATACTTCTAGTGAAGGCATAATAATCAACACTTTTTTTTTCCTTGCAATGACTGCTTGAAGGCATGTTGTTCTTCATTTCTGCTTTGCACCTGCAATGAAAACTTCGTCTGATAAGAAAGGAAAGAGGGATCAGTGAGTGAGGCATACCTTTATCTTATACCTCTAAACAGGAGTCTCTTTATCCCTGGCTAGGAAATGCTGCAGGTTTGTGAACCACACAGATATAGTGTGATAGATACATAAATCT
The DNA here is from genome assembly GCA_013389965.1 of Todus mexicanus. NCBI lineage: Eukaryota > Metazoa > Chordata > Aves > Coraciiformes > Todidae > Todus > Todus mexicanus. Next base: position 21,220 of record WEIS01009234.1, on the reverse strand, counting down.
ATAATAGATGTGGTAGATATATAGATCTCTAATGCTTGGGGAGTTTCACGTGGTTTTCAATGGATGGAGAAACTCTTAATATGCGTGACTCTGTTGCAGGAGCAGCAAGACTGACTCTCCTTTCCCTCTGATCCTTTCAGTGTACCAGTGAAGGAGGAATGGACACTGGGTTAAAATGTATGAGGAAAATGATGGAGGTGAGCTGAGAATATGCGTGATGATGTCAGCCTATTATTTATTCCTAGATTGAAGTTTTCAACACCAAGTGGGATGGTTCTTTTCTGACCTTCAATATTACTCAGATGAGAGCTCATAAATCCCGCACGGAGCCGCCGGTTTTGGCAGAGATGCTGCCTCTCCTAAAAGGAGACACAGGATCCTCATTTAAATGCTTCAAATGGCAAATAATCCCATGTCATCCCTTAATTAGGTTGTGATTGTTAATTATATTCTCTGCTAAATAATAGCAGGCAGTTGTTTCCAGCATGCATTCAGCTCACCTTTCAGCCAAGTAATTCCACTGTAGTGTTGTCTACATGGAGAAAACCCCAGCAATCATCTGTTTCTCTATTGGTGTGTGATTAGGGCCAGCAGGGTAACTCATTTCACTGAGTCTAAGATGCATTTTGCCGTTTCCGTCATTCAGCAGTGGTTGCCTTCTACCTCAGCATATCAATGTGGGATCTGGCCCAGGGGGACAGTATGTTCTGTGGGCATGCCCCTTAGTTTATACAGCTTCAGGAAGTGAACTTGAGCAGCTGTTGGCAGAGGTGGGATCTTTAAGTGCTCTGAAGCCTGGTCTGTGACTGGAGGGTAGCAGATCCTTTGTGAAACAGTGGTTGGTCCAGAAGAACAATGCTTCTTGTTGTAGTTGAAATGTCATTGTTCAGCATTTACCCAAATTGCATCCTCCACAGCTACTGCAGGTCTTTTTTTACATCGTCTTAAAGAGGAGGTGACTTTTTTTTCTACCTGAGATGATGGCATATTTGTTATGGACAAAAGATGATTACAACAGATGTCTTCTCTTAGGCATGCTTGCTTTCTGAGATTATTTTGAAAGCTATAATTATACTGATAGTTACTCCTGTAATCAGATCTGTTGACTTCAAGGCTTGAATTCTTCCTGTTAAGAGGATGCTTATGACCTTTAGATTGATAAAGCTTTAACATTTTTATCAGAGGTGGTTAAGGAATTCAATTCTCAAAATAATTCAATAATTTTTATTTTCACTCATTTGTTTTTTTATTAAATTTTAGAGTTTTCACTGACAAAACAACACCCAAAATGTATTCCTGTACATATTCCTGCCTTTGATAGGAATCATACAATTACAGAGTGGGTTGGTTAGAAGAGATCTTCAAACTCCAGTCCCCCTACCATAAGCAGGGACTTCTTTCAGTAGATCAAGTTGCTTAAAGCCCTGTCCAACTTGACTTTGAACACTTCCAGTGATGAGGCTTCCACAATTTCTCTGGGTAACCTGTTCCAGTGTCTCTCTACCCTCATCCTAAAAAATACCTTATTTATATCCAGTCTAAATCTACCCTCTTTCAGGCCTGGAAGTTTTGAATCTTTTAGTTTGCATTTCAAACTTAAACGTATTTAATTAAAATAAGAACGGAACCACGTGAGTATTTCTAGTTATTTCACTGTAATTTATTTCAAACCCATTTGGATTAATTTTCTTCTGAATAGCTGTAATTTTTGTGAGATGCTGTTGTTAGACCTCTCTCTAACTTGCACAAGAGCAGATACCTATGCGATTATCTCTCCTATCTAATGTCTCAAAAGCCAAATATAAATTCATTTCTGGCACTTACATGATTAAAGTAATGAGAATTAGTATGCATAGCTTGCTATGTCCCCAGGGGGTGACCACTTGGCTAGCAACCTACCGCTTCACACATGCCCACTCCAGGGAAAGATATGTATGACTGACTCCTGAAGAAGACGCTGGTAAACGTGCTGTACCTGGACCACATTTGGGCAGTGGATTTACACACACATGCAAGCGCTTTCCTAAGTGACTAACAGCCTTAATGGATAAACCTGATTGCGAACTGAGAGAAGCTAGTTGAGTAGTTAGTTCTAGCAAAATGGACGGGAGGGTACCATTGGAGTAGGATCCTCTTGGGGAAGAGGGAATCAAGTTGAAGAGGGTGTATCTATTGCATGGTAGAACAGAGAAGGGAAAATAAGAAATGAGACATCATTAAAGTGTGCATGCGTGTGATGATGTCTAATTCTACAACTGCTGCACTTTTTATGGTCAGGATTTGGATATTCAGGGGATCTGAGAAACATCATCCTTGTCCCAGCCATGAGTGAGCCTGTGTTCATTTCACCCCGGCAGAACACTTGACCTACCAACTTTTAAAGCGAGTTGCTTTTTTTCTCTCATCCCTCTAACTACAACTATTCCACTTTGAATGTATTATTAAATATTCCTTGAAACAGAGAGAGCCTGTTGCTCTTCGGCACATCAGGTCATTCCTAATTCATGCCGTGAGAACAGTTGGGGGGAGTTTATCTGTGCAAGCACATATAAATTCTCTAGCTGCTTTATTGTGTGACTGTTTGTTCCCTGTCCTTTTTTCAAAACTTTTCATTGGGCTGAGCTTCTGCTCAGGATTTTCCTCAGTGTAAAAGTAGCAGAAGTTACTGCAAAGTTATATCATTTCTGGCTGACATATTCTTCTCAGAGGGGCAGTAGCTTGGATGTGAATTACTTGGAAACAGCAAGATTGTGACAGTGTGCTCAAGGATTGACTATCAGACTGGAGCGAATGAAAGCACATATGCATTTGCTGTGTGAAACCCTGTAGGCCTAAAGTGTATACCTGCAAGTTTGTACAAGATATACAGCTAGCTTACTTGGATAGGGAATTCCTGAGACTGCGTACAGGGAGCTCTTATGTGCACTGATAGCTGGCTTTGGAGGTGTGCCATGATCTCCTGTCTCGTTCTTTGCGGGAAATTCCACATCCTGCTTTATTCTGGATGGGGCTGTGATACCACTGAGGCTACAAATGCAAACATAAATGGAAAGGGGAGGTGGAGCAGCTCTGTGCTGTCATTTGCTGGTCTGTTTTTTGCAATGGCCGGTGTCAGGTCAGCATGAGGGTAATCCTTTCCTCTTTTGCCTATCTATGTCCAAAGGCAGCTCTCTTCAGTGACCACAGCGTAGCCTTTCTCTTGTAGAAAACGAGTTCATTGTTGTCAGTCCCACTGCACGGGCTCTGAAGGTGACATTACCAGGCAGTATCCTCTGGGATCTGTGGGGAGGTCAGATGCCACGAAGGAGTCCATTCAAATAGAAAACAAAAATACCCAAGATCGAATTATCATAAGCAGCCAATGGCTTTTTTTTTTCTTTATTTTTGTTTCATGATGTAACGCTTAACTGCAAATACTGTACAGATTGCGCTGGCTAGGTTTGGGTCCGGAGTATTGGAAGGCTCATTTATATGTCTGTGTGTATGTGCCTCTTAACAAGTCAGCTCAGCTGCATCTCAGGTTGACTTGGTTTGGTTCCAGCTCATGTTCCAACAGTCTTCAAAACAGATTTATATGCAGTTCTAGGGTAAGAAATATGGGAGACTCAAACAATTTTAATTTCAAATTCGATCTTACTTTTTTGGTGCATGTGGATATATGACATCATTTGTATTATGTATGGGCTGGTCAGAGAAGTGATGCATCCTTTGCTGTCCTTCCTGGAGCATCATTTCAGGATGCAACACAGGACATGACGCTGCTGGGAGGGAAGGTGGGTCTCTGTAGCAGATGGGAATCAAGCTGTCGTTTTGATTTCCCCGTTCTGTGGCACCAGCCCAATGAGAGGAGTGAGCTGCTGCAGGCAAAGGCTGCAGAGCTCAGTGGTTGCTGAATTAAGAAGTACTGGAGAAGGGATCAGCTGGGATAGAGTGACTCTGCATTGCACCTCCACACATTTTCTGTGGGGATTGAGTAATTTATGTGTGACTGAGGCTACTATATAATCTTGTTCAGAGTTTTCAACTATGATGTAGTGTATTTGCACTGGATCTTAAGGAAACTATTTTAGGCCCATATTATGAGAAGTGTAGTTTGGAAATCCATATAAATTGGCTGCAGCTCTAGCGTTGCACTAGAACCTAGGTGCTCGCAATACACTTCTGTAAAGCAAAAAGAAAAAATCTTCTCAGAAATGCATGGTTTTGATCAAGATGAGAATGAAATATGCATTTAACAGTGTCTTCTTTCTCAATTTGCAAAGGCTGATGAGATCATTTCAGTGTGAATGGCTTTCAAATAGGCAACAAAATGAAAACAAAAGTCAGGTTTACAAGAGATTTATGATTTCAGAAGTAATTATAAGGAGTGATACTAAGAGCACCTAAAACAATGCAGCTGAAAGTATCTCAACCAATATGTATAACAAATCCTGTCGGGAGTAATTAAGGTTACCAAACATCTTATATTGAAAAGTCTCACACAAAGTAAAAAAAAAAAAAGCAGATTCTTCAGTCATCAATCCAGTTTTAAATCAGAAAAATCTTATGGAAGTTAACTCAATGTGAGATGAGGACAGAAAGAATAGGAATGAGTTACCCACAAGGCACAAGAATAGAGACATGAAGTCCGAAGTCTTTGCTTTGGGGTCATCTTCATGGCTGTCAGAATTAGCCTTTTAACATAGCAGTCTCTTAACATAGCAGCAGATTCTTTAGAAGAACTGAAAATGTATATGTTAGTAGTGTCTTTAAGGTGACACCAATTTTGTGGGTGAAAATTCAGTTTTAAAAACATAAATCTGGGAATAGTGATTAGTGCTGGTAATCTTTGTCTGCTGTCTTGACTGCCTTTTGCTCACCTGGAGTCAGTCCACGGTAGCGCCATGAACAGTAGCATCCCCTCTCTCCTATCTCTTCTCCATATCCATATCTCTTCTGATCTGGAGATGTGGAAGTTCCTTTCTGCTGTTCAGGTCAGAACTGCATGTTGGGTAAGAGCTTGTCTCTTGAATCATAGAATCATCAAGTTTCAAAAAGACCTCCAAGATCATCAAGTCCAACCTTCTACCTAACACTCCCAGAAGCCAGCATTGCTGAATCAAATGCCCAGCATCATTCAGAGATTCAGAGTCATCTTGGGCAAGCATGTGCCAGCAAGTTCCCTCTGCATCTTGTTTTTTTAATTCTTTAAATTGAGAGTCGTACTTTTTGCCGTCTCCTGTGTGTACGTAGGGTGTATATTCAAGTAATGCAGTTGTATACGTGCCAAATACCTTCTTTCTGTTGTTTGAACATAAATAGTAGTAAGCCAGAATGCTTGACTCTGTGACCTAATGTGGGCTTTAACTCAACAGATTCGCTACTGATAGCATTAAAATGTGCACTTCTTTAAAAGCTTGACCTTTTAATCACACGCTATTTTGCAGGTTAAATAATAAACTTTTGATGAGTAGAAGAGACCTGGGATGATCTGGGATTTAAAATTCCAAGTGGTGTCTTCAGTGGCAGCTTTTCTTTTCTTCCAGCTTAGCAGATCTTCACTTGCCCTAGCTGACAGCAAAATCCCCTTGCCAAATCAGAGGATGCTCTCACTTTGTGTGTCAAAGCAGCCAAAAGCTCTGCAAGAAAAAGCAGCCTCAGAACATCGGTGAGATACTTGGAGTGTACTTGGTCAGTGGATTGTCACTAAATAGCTGTAAAATGCCTCACTTGAGTTGACAAGTCGGAAAAGGAAGTAGAAGATTGCAAAAGAACATTATGGTAGGCTGTGTTGTGCTTGATGGTGTTATATTTTGAACCTGGGAAACTCTTATTCTGATACGGACTTTTAGAGACATTTACTAGGATTCCTGCTGCTAAATCCCTATCAAGACATCTGAGTTGCCTCTGGTCCCATGAAACGTATTGTGGCTCTCAAAATTCAACTAAACAGAGAAATTT
>WEIS01009234.1:0-14881 GCA_013389965.1 Todus mexicanus | reverse complement strand
TTTTTTTTGTTAATTTTCCTGTTGTTTTTTTTTTTTTCTTTTTTTTCCTATGAGTGGTATGTTATTTCTAATTCCAAACCAAACTGCTGTGCCCATTGATCAGCCAGCTGGGCTTTCTGTTTGTTTCTTCTTGCGAAGGTTAGTCCCTTTCCTTGGAATGGGCTTGTTTTTGTTGTTCATTGAAATGACTCCTTAGGATACCTGGGGTAGATAAGGTGAACGGGCTAGTTCAAAGCATAAGCAGTACAGCCAACAGCTACAGAGTTCATCCTGGCCGAACATCCAGGGCATCTGGATGTGTTGTTTCTTGGACGTTTGCATTCTGAGTGCATTCTGCAGCCCCCAGTCTGTTCGAAGTCTTCACAGACAAGGGTATTATCAGCAACACAAGTAGCTTCTATACAGTGAGCTTAGTTAGACTTACCCAGAAAACAATAGGTCATTTTAGTATCAGGATGAACTATTGTGACAGTGATTGCAGTTTTATTGTTTCTGGTCTGTATTTACCCTACACTGTGCTGTTTGGAGTGGCATATATTCATTTCCAGGCGATGTTTGCCCTGTCCCTGAGAATGTGACTCTTAATTTGAGTTTGCTGCTACGGCAAACCAATTGCCTTTGTTGACTCACTTTTGTCTTGGATAACGTAACTAAACGTCTTTAGTTTCTCACTATGAGGAAGGTGATCTATATCCTAACCAGTACTAGTAACTCCTGCACATTCTCAGATCAAAGACAGTCAGAAAAACACGGAGGCAGAGTGGAGATGCAGTGCTTCACATGATGCGGCTGTGCAGAAACAGCTGTAGTAGGCAGATGTCCACTAAGTCTGAGTTGGCAGGTTGTAAGCACTGACGCGACCAAGGCTAGAGCTATAAAAATAACATTCATTGGCACTGCTCACGCGTGACTTTGAGGGCGAGGATTGTATATTAAGAGCTTCAGAACAGCTTGATGTTAGTGCTGCATTTTGGAGTTTAGCCTTTGTGCAGCATTTGACTGAAGATTTCTGGGTTGGTTTGGGTTTGTGGTAAAGAACAATGTAGTCTTTCCCCTCCCACCCCTACCCCAGTGTTTGATGAGGAGCTAACCTATGATATGTGTTACAAGTGTACTTTCTACCATTATTTTTATAACATTTGTAGTCTGTAAACATTTTGAGAGTATCACAGTTATTAAAGAAAGGATGGATCTGATCTCCTGTGTGATTCCCAGAATGGTGAGGAATGTCACAGCTTTGTTTCTCCAAAACTTAGAGCAGTAAAACCAACTAGGCTTTTAGTGCAATATCCAAGCTTCTTTAGATAGCCCCTCCCCTGTATTCCTGTTCTGAGCTCACCCCTAAACCTGCATTGTTTGATGGTAGAACATAGAACAAGGGAGGAAGAGTAACTTTCAGTGTCGCTTATCTCTGTATAATAGAGAATTTACAACCCCTCTCTGTGCTGCCAAAAATCAAGAACCAGGGATGTTGCACTCCATCATTATTGGGGAATGGCTTCCACATTTATTTAGCGCTCTGAGAGCTCTGTATCAGTCCCCTGCGTTAAAAAGGAAGACTAAGGAAAGATAGTGATTTCCTTGACTTGTCTCCCCTGCTAACAAAACAAGAAAACAAGAGGGCAGAGCTTGTGTGAAGTCCACAGAACAGCATGTGTCTTCCTCCTGAGATTATGTGTAGGAGGAAACCAAGTGTAAAAAAACCCCAAACCAACACCCTGGAATGGTGAAAGAAGCATTTCTAATGGTGGTGTTAAAGGATCACGTGCTGTCACGCTGGCACTCCTTCAGCAGATCTGGAAAAGGTGAAGGATTCTTTGTCCATGCTGGTCCAGATCTTGCATGGCACATTTTCCATTGCATATGGTCATGCCAGAGCTGGGGGCAGTCAGGACAAAGAAGAAGAAAAAAAAAGTGCTACCCCCAAATTATGACTTCCAAGACTACAAAACTGAGAAATAAAGCCAAAGACTTGACTGTCATTTGGTGACACTGAAAATGTTTTGCTAAGTGTTCCAGTAAAGATGATACAGTAATGGTGTCACATTGTACATTTATATGTCACAATGCTTTTTACAGTAGCTATAGACTTGCAGATGCACTCCTTGATAATCCTGCAATTTTATCATCAGGGAGTGATAAGCTCTCAGATATGAAAGCTGATGTCAGCATCTTCTGCCACTTTGATCTGCGTGAGCCGATGCCTTGAAAATTAATGAGAATCCTACATGCGAAATCAAAATCAATCTACTGTGGATTTTTTCCTCTCTCTCTCTGCCTTTCCAGGAGAGCTGACAGGGAGAAGGGAGTGGGTGGGAGACATGCGTTATCAAATCTGAAGTGTGGCAGAGTATAAAGGCTGTAATCTCATCTCAGGATTCTTATGGCCTTAATAAACTCTTCATGCTTCATTTTTGCAGTTTACTGCATCGTAGGGACCCCTCTGCAAAATTGCAGCCATAAATTCTCCCTTTTGCCGGACAGATTTTACTCCCTTGCTTTGGTATGTGTGTCATCCTGCTTTCAACGGAGTCGAGACATGACAAAACTGGTTAAATATTTGTATTACCTTTTCAAAATATAGAGAGAACGACAGTTTCTTAGATAAAGGAAAAGGAAGCAAAAATGTTATTGACTGCAGTTCATGGGTGCTTCTTCTTGGTGCTTACAAACACACACAGAAAAATTTAATTCAACTCTTGTCACCCTTCGGGATGAAAATTCCTTGTCACTCGATCTAAGATGGGCAAAATATCTTTATTACCAGTGGCATTTGGCAAAAGATATTTGTCAATCATCCAAAAAAGCATTATTGTCCTGCCATCTGCTCCCACATCTGCCTAAGTCCTGATGGCCCCCAAGAAACTGTCTGCAATTAGCAGTGATCCCTAAAAATAAAGTCCTTTTTACTATGGGTAAGTGAGCTAAGTAGACCATGTTCTCCCTTAAGATGGTTGTCTGGCTGCCGTCGCACGTTAATTATGTTTGGGGCTGGCAGCTGTAAATTACAGTAATTGTTTGCCAGCTTCTGCTGGAGGAATTTGTGGGCTGGAGCTTATTTCATCTCTACTCTTTGTCTCCAAGGCCCAGGCGCAACCTCGTCTCGCTCTGTTGCTAGCACAGCTTTCCGCTGTGATGCGTGTACAGCTCAGTGGGGCCGCCTTACGTGGTGGGACAAGGCTGATGGTAGCATTTGCTGTTGAAATGAGCATAGCAGCGAAGCTACGTGCCACGTGTGACACCTTTTACATCCCTGCTGCTGGTCATCCAGGCTAAGCCAGTGATCTTACCACGGCCTGTATGGTCTGTTCGCAGGAAGAGGAAAGCACCAAGGGCTGCAGTTTCCTCAGCCCAGGAGTGCTAGAGCAGCAAGGGGATGGTTTCTGTATTCTGCAAGGATAGAGTATCTGTGCTGGGGAGAAAACTGTTTTCCAGCAGGAAAGACATCCCCGGAGCTGCCAAGGGAGGGAAACTGCAGAATGCAATTAGAGTCAATACAGCTGGCAAATGTATCTATGCCCAGGACTGCAGTTTGGTAGAGACAAGTGAGCTAGCATTAAATTAACAGTGGAAACTGGAAGAAGGCATTTTTGGGCACTCTGTGCATGCATTTAGGTCATGGTCTGTGCTACGTGGAAACTCCACTTACAGATAGAGCTAGAGTTTTATATGTTTGGTCGTCACTGCAAACTGTCTTGAGCAAAGTGTCATATCAGGATGGAAATGGGGTGACAGTATGACATTGGTAAAACCTTTGCTTTTTTCCCCACTAGAAAACCAAGTAATCAGAACGTCACCTTTTGGGGTTTGAGATACTCAAAGAAGCTTTTACATGGACAAGGACACTGAGAGCTTCATCCCTTTCCTCCTAAAAGTGTTAAGGAAGCTGTAGAAGAGGTAGGATATTTTCCATTACAAAAAAACTCTGCTTAGTACTAAAACTTGAAAGCTAGAAATCTTGCTTTTCTTTTGTTTCAGGAACTTGTGTTCAAATTAATCATGACATAATGTATTAAAGGCTCTTTCACTGATAATGAAAAATAAATTCAAATAAGCATGGTGCCTTGGTATAAATGTCAGAAAGCTTGAAAACGCAACTCTAGAGTATCAAAACTCAAAGGTCTTCAAATTAAGAACCAATTTTAAATTTGCAACTATCATGCTGGTTTCAGCAGGGAGCAAATCTGAAAGGATGCAGTGCAACAATTGAAAAAGCAGTTAAGATTTATGTGTCTGCATTACCATTGCCAAAAGATTCCTTTTTATTTTTATTTTTAAAAAAAGGTTCATATTAAGTCTGGAGATTCTAAAGGGAGGGGAAAAAAAAGATACTAAGCCTTAAATATAAGGACAAGCATGAGACATAAACATTTCATAGTTGAGGAGGATTGTAAGGTGGCTGGGAAAGAAGATGGCTAGACAAATACTGAGAGTTTCTTCTGGCTGTATTTCCTACTGTCCTACAAATCTGAGAGCTCATTCTGATCATCCACATTCATGGTGGGCCCCAGTGGTGTGTGGCAGTGGAGGCATTTCTGTAGATTCCTGACCAGGTTCTGTTGCGTTTGTGCCTGGATGTGACTTGAGGGTGGCTGGCTTCCCTACTGTAAATGAAGACCAGTGATTAAGCCCTTCTGTTTTAACTAGGTTCAACCCACACTGGAATAGGCAGCTCAGCAGTTAGCTTTATACTTTCATATGTATTCATGATGTTCCTAGAACCCCTGTCCTTCTGTCCCCTGTTCTTCTGTAAAGAAAAGTGAATATTTCAAAGGAGTTTGTATGTTTTAAATTACTTCCCTAGCTTGCTGTTTTCTTGCCATTATCCTGTGGAAGAATTTGAAGCGTACAATTTTCTATGATTACCTTGCTCAGTTTTTTATGTTTATACCCCTGAGGAGCACTTCTGCAGTGTGTTGCACCTTTGGTCTGTAGGATGTTGCTGATTCCTGTAACCCAGAGCACTGAACGTGGAACATAAAGGCCTCCACAGCACATGCACTCACTGTACTCAAGGCCCTGAGGTGTATATGTTGAAAAGACTTGGAGAATTTGTATCATGTCTCACTCATGTTTTGCCTAATAGGTTGTAGCACAAAAGGTGATTGAAATACAGAACACCAGGTTTTCATCTTCAGTGAGTATTAAAAAAGCCCCAACAAAACCAAAACAAAACGAGGCTTTCCAAAACAGTTATGGGATTTAGGAAGACTGGTTTCTTAAGAACTCATTAGGAATTCATAGAGCTGGCCAGGAAGTTGATATCCAAAAGACATTTCAGCAGAAAATACAAATCCTGCTAGATTGTTAAAAGGCATTTTATTTCCAGTGGAAAAGCTGAGAAGTCCATTTCAGGTCACTTTCAGTGTTTAAAATTGTAGGGATCTATAGAGTTTCATTCTAAGCTAATTCAGTAAGAGGTTAACCTATATTTCCAGCCCTTTCCATCTCATCTGGACAAGGTCTCCTGAAGTACTGGTATTTCCAAGGAGACACTATGCTAAAATATATGTGACCAAACTGTACATCTGTTGCTAACATAGCCGTAGTGCTTGAGGGAATATGTAGTCCATAGTAGGACATTGAGCCACAAGCAGGGTAGAAAACTACAACTTCCACGAGTTATCTTGGGGATCCCAAAGGAAGAAGCCGCCACTGTAGCATTTTTCTGCCAGTTGTATCCAGACAAGGACTATGCTCATTAACCCTCATATCACATTGCAAGGTTTGTTTGCTCAAGACTTTTCTTGAAGGAGAGAGGTTATATGCTGAGCTGATCTGACAATAAAAGCATCAATGTCAGTGCTGAATTCCTCCATGAACTCATAATGTTTTAAATTGAAATGCATTTGTTCAGAAACTGTCATGGGTATAGATCCATCACAGAGGAAAATAAAGTGTCACGCTATTTCTGATTCACCAGCAGCTATATAGAGCATCAGAGGTTGCTGTTCTATGTCAAATATGCTACTTAATCAGGTGGAACAGGGGAAACAAAAGTTTTCACAGCCACATACTCTTTTCAATGTCCTGCTGTATTGGTTACTGCAGTTCCCAACGCACAAGGTTCCTAACCAAAACTTGCCTGACCATTAGAAATTTTCAAAGACACCCAGGACAGCTCATTGCCCAGCTCCCATATCAAGCCCTACCCATTTCAGGATCCAGATGTGAGTCTACCTAGTCAGATAAGATGAGGGGGTTTTGTAGGCTTATTCAGTCCCTGAAGTTGTACATACTGGAAGGTGGAGCAAAAGCACAGCAAGGTGCCAGAACAAGGTGCTGTGGGCAAGGGAGAAAGGGAGGAACATCTGCTAAACAAGAGGCTGTTTGGTGGAACATATCGGCCCGGTTAGTCCCCAGTACTCTGATCAGACCTGGTTTAGTGCGATTTGTGATCTGTGCTGCATTCTAGATCCTCAGAGGATTCAGCCAGTGTAATGCAATTTCTTGTTCGTAGGAAGCATTGCACTAGAGCTGAAACCTGTCTGTGATTTTGAGCTGGATTATCTCAAGAGCTAAAGGCAGGCTACAGATTTGTTAACAGTGTTTGGACTGTCCCCTTTTATTGTCTCATCTTATCCCCATCACTTGGCGCTTGCTGGTTTTCTGCCTATTATGCCTGCTCAGCTACTTAATCTGCTCTCATAACAAAGCTACAAGGAACAGGTTAAGCTACATATTAATGTTTCAGTGCAACACTGCAATTTGATAACAATAAACAGAAGCTTTTATGAGGCTGTAAATGTCTCTTCCATTTATAAATATTGTACTATAACTGCAGGCTCTGGGGTTATCAGGCAGTCAAATCTTTCATCAAAGCCAAATAGTTCCTAAAGTACCACTCTTAAAAACCTTTTGCAGGCATTAATGTTTCATTAGTTCTCTCAAATGAGTCTCCTTGGGAATCTGTATAGCAAGTAAAATCTAGCTCTAACCCATGGAAAATTAACTGCATTTTTAATTCATTTCTTCAGAATTTACTCCACATGGCTTGTGGTGGTACATATCTGGTATTCCAAAGGTACTCAATTTAAAAATGTGGCAGTAAAATTAATAACATATGTACATTGAACAATTGTGAGCTCACCCTCCAGCCAGGTTTCTTTCTGTGTGCCCATCCAGCTCTCCATCAACCCCTGATTTTGCATGGAGAAGGGGCTGTGTCTACCTCAAATATATACATACTCAACAGAGCATGTTGTGAAGCCTGCTGAAGCTCTGAGTATGCCTGTGTCCTCTGAAGGGACAGTCCATTTTATTTTGAAAAGTGTGTTATTCAGCTAGTGCGGTACAGGCTTGAAGTTTGAAAGTCTGTCTATGTAGGACATAGCTCTGCTACTGCTAGACCCAGATCGGTCTCGTTTCACCCAAACTTGGGAATATGCATTGTGTGGGGTGAGCATGTGCTCAAGCAGGTGGGTCTCTATGTGCATCTCTCCAAAACGGGTGCTTCCTGTCTCTGCTTAGCCAAGATGCACTTCCAGAAGCTACACTGAAGTTGTATCCATGGTGCAACAACCAAAGAAACACTGTCTAGATATTTGATCGATTGATTCACAGATTTTCAGATCAGCAGGGACCAATGTGATTGCCATAAACACACATACACCTACCTGATGTGCTGCTCAAGGCAAATCATGCTGAAAACACACACAGCCTGTGTGTTCACCATTCCTTTGTTGTTGTTGTTTAACCTCTAGCCTTGTAAAATACATATCCTCAATTTCTGCTTACTGTTTAAACACGAGTAATTGGCAACCAGTTACCAGACATTGGGATGGAGCTCTATAACTGATGTGAAAGGAACTGATTTTGGCATCTGTAGTGCCTTTGTTTTTTCCAGCTCGTGTGTGGTCTTCCAAGCAGTGGCTTCACTTTGCACAGCTTATCCAGTAGATGTGCAATATAAAGTACAGCCACAGTGCAAGCGGATAAGATTGAACCTGCATCTTTCATTTCACAAGTGACTGACCACTCATATCCTCTCTGGACAGGCTCTCTGGGGACAGTCAAAGCCAGAAATGCTCAGTAGGTGTGCTTTGTGAGCGTATATGTTCTTATAAGGTCTCCTAGAAGTAGAAACAAAAGGAAATGCCTGCATGCTGCCTTTGTTGGGATGTTGGGATTTGGGGATGGCAAGGGCTGAAGGGACGAGAGGAGTAGGGGAAGACAAGAGTACATCAAGAATGGGCGTCTCTGGGTGCCTGGGGCAGTGGGGGAGTGAGCACGAGCATGTGAAGTCCTGTGGTTTATACTGCTGTTCACACCATTTGAACAGGGTTATAGTTGAAATTGCAGTGAGTTGAACTGTTCCTTGCTTGGCCACATTCAGCTCGGTGTGACCTCGGCTCTCCCACTTCGGAGACCTTTGGATTTTGGGCTGACGTTAACTGTTAGCATCGGGAAGAAGTGTGACTCTGTCCTTTACAGTGAGCCTTGACAGTGTCCTTGAGCATGACCCATTGTCAGTATGCACGTAGATTTCTGCAGAATGCTGATATTCATCTCATTCATCTCACATCTCTCTGTCAGTGAACCAATTGCAAGTGGCTGCTACCCAAAACCATTAGTAAACAGGGAGGCAGCAACAAAATGGTTACATATCTCATGGGTCTCCCAGGAGCGGGTTTGGACTGGTTAGTCTACATTATCTATTCCCATGGTCTGAAAGAAACTGTCCAGTCTGCTTAAAAAGAAATAAAAATTTAAAGATGACAGAATTGGTAGAGCGAAAAATAGCAATGGGGGCAATGAAGTTATTCAGGGCAAGTGAGGTGGTGTGGTACCACTGCCTGACTTGATCTACCTCTTTAGCACAGTCAACACCCAAGAATGCACGCTATAGTTCTCACTGACTAGAAGGTGTTGACTAGCTCAGAAAACGGTGTCTCAGGAAAGGAGTTGAGCATTGCGAGAGAAGTAGTCAACAACATGTGAGTTGGTGACTTCTGCAAAAACCTGCCTGTACCAAATCATTATAATAGGCCCACGGGGATGCTTTCCTGATCCATTTGCTGCAAGTATTTGTCCTGCAGTATCACTTAGTCTTTTGCAGTGAGTACAGAGGCCCAAATTATGAATTCACTCCCTAAGTTTTACCTCTTTCATTCTCTCACACTTTCTAAAATTGCTGTCTGTGGGAGTGACAAGGCAACATCTAAATACTTTGCAGAAGAGTTATTCATCATTAGTGCAGACAGTCTGACGGCATGAGCAAACGGCATTTAGCAGGAAAAACTTTTTAATGAGAGTGGCATTAAGCAGTTTAAAAGTTGTGAAGGGATTCTTTGCATATGCCCGTGGCTTCTCAGCCTTCCAGGTCTTTTCTTGTCCACTGAAGATCAAAAAGCAAAAAAAAAAGGGGAATTTGGGGTTCATTTTCCCACCTTCACGTGACATGTTTGCCGCTTAGCTCCCCACAAACAGGAACTGCAAAAAGGCATTAGAGTTAGGGGGAAGTACAGCGGGAATTTTTGATATTAGAAATCTCTAGGCAAAAAAGGCATCATGAAAATAATTGGCTGGAAAATTAAGCTGGCGAAAATGAGTCTATAAATAAAGTAGAAATGTTTAGCAGGGAAGGAGCAACTAACCTCAAGTTGGGGTGAATGATCCATCTCCTCCTGTGACGTCTCTTTAAAGCAACTGCTAGTGCTCAGTGAGGAATTATGGGGTCGATGCAGAGATTATTTGGTATCGCTCTTCGGCTTGGCTTTATGCAGAGCATAAGTCTATAAAATTACAAAAGTCCTTGCAAATTTATGAAAATGGCTTAAGATTTATTAATCGCTTTGGAAATGCAGGTCATGGACTCTGAACCAGAATAATAAAGCTTTAAGCCACTAGCAATTATCTGAGAAATTTGTACAACAGAGTGGTTCGATCACCTCGTGTGAAGGTTTCCCGGCCAAACTGCAGCGAGGCCGCACTTGCCATCTGCCCTTTCTTCAGTAAGTGGAGCTGCCAACGTTCCCCAAACGAACGCCATATTCCACCATCTACAATTAATTCTCATAGGTATGTCTGTAAATTATTGCAAGGATATTCAAATAAAATATTAATATCAGAATCAAACTATGCCAGACATGAGAAATGGGAGCCATTAGAAAAAGCTGTGGGGGTGTGTTACTGTTCAGGGTAGCGGTGTGGGATGCTTCCTTATCTACACAGAAATACTGGCTGTGCTGTCATGTCCCATTGCTCCAGATAAAGGAAGAGGTCATTGTTGTACATATTTTCTGACAGAATGAGGTCATTGACGTTATCCCTGATTAGTTGAATAATGGCCATGACAGATTCTTCGTTGTCTTACCTTAGAAATGACAGTCTAGTCTCCTATTCTGTCTGACCTTTTTTTCTTAAAGGGAACTATGCCTGCAAAACAGCAGCAGAAACTAAGATCTGGGGAGGTTGTTTTTTTCCCCTCTCTCCTCGTGAAAGGATAGTAGGAAGAAAAGGAGAAGAAACTTCAGCGGGTACTGCAGCAATAAGCACCCCTGTTTATTGTGCAGTGCACGTGAAGGATATTGTCTCTGTGGTCACAGAGCTGGTGGAAGAAATTCTTCCACCTCAACGATGGCAGAATGTTGCCCCTCAGATGGGACAGGAGAGCTTCTTGCAGGGTTATTCATAGAAGCAGTCTGAGTTAAGGCCAATGCTTTCTGGATGGAGGAGCAGGGGTTGTCAGCAAGGGGAGAGCACTTGTACTATCAGCTTAGCCATCAGAAGTGGATCTGTCCTCTCCACCGTGCAGGGTCTCACAGGCTCGTGGTGGATGGAGGTGCTTCTCCACCCACCTCTGCCAAACATAATGTGGTGGTAGCAAGGATCTCTACTTGTCATCCCACGGGAAGTAAGAGAGTGGTGGCAAAACCCCAGGGTATAACAGGCTGTGACAACTCACAGGACTGTGGTGAGGAGGAGCTTGGCAGTTCATCTGCTAAAATGCTCAAAGGGATCTCATACAGCTGGGGCAGATCCCTGCTGAAGAGACCTTGGTAGCAAAGGGCTGCTCTTTAAAGGAAAGATTTAACTGGTCTGCCTGTGTGAGAAATTTCTTGTCTCAGTAAAATATGTTTGAAATATTGCAGAGCTGAAATTGGGGCTTTCTTATTTTGTAAGAGTTCAGCAGTATTGCCATACAATTTGATTCAATCTGGAGAAGGCACTTTCCTACCAAAATGAGAGTTTAAGTTCAAACTTTATTCATTTTCATAAATTTTAAGGCCAGGAGGACACATTAGATCATCTGCTTTGCCCTCCATAGCGTCTTAGCCCTGTGCCCCGGTACTGAGCGCAATAATATGACTAAAGCTCCTCTTAACATTTAACAGCCCCATTAATTTTTCCATTGATGCACCATTCAGACAAAGGGATTTGCACCCTTGACCGTGGGCATCTAAAACATAAACTATCAGATTATGGTTTTTGCAACTCTTTTGTACGCCTTCAGTCCTTCAGTGCTGGGAGCACAGACGGTTATAACCAGCTCAGTCAGCCAACATAAATAAAAACCACTTAAACTCTTCTGGCATAGACAAAGCTAGAGACGCAGGAGAAATTCAATGTCCTTGTCTTGTTTAATAAGTCTGCAAGCCTGAAAGTGTTATTAAACATTTAGAAAACAGAACGCGACACATTTAGAGAAAGTTTGTGAGAATTACTGTTTCCTTTTTTTTTTTTTTTTTTAATTGTTTTTGAAGTCTCCTTGAAAAACAAGAACTGAGAACAGAATTCTCATTTTTGGTGCCTTACAGTAATTTGGATTGAATATGAACCAGTTTGTTTTCCTCTCCATTCATTTAGCCAGCAAATGGAGAACATATTTTGCTTGAAAAACCTTTAGGGAGTGCATGGCAATGAAGTAATTTTAACCAACCACTGCATTAGAGAAGTAATATAAATGAGGTTCAGTTTTTCAGTGAAATTTCTCTTAAATTTGACCTGAAATGCAATGAACTAGATCGGAGATACAGGCTTATAGGAATAGTTAAACTATAGGGAACAAGAAAGGATGTGAAAGTTAGCGTTAGACCTGACCTGTGCCTGTTCTCTGGATTATGGTTCCTCTCTGCCCACCAGACTTGGATAAATTGAGAGTTGGTTAATTATTCACAGGAGCTCATGGGAACTAGTAAAGCGCTAAGATTTCATAAAGGCAAACAGCAGTGAGTGCTCATTCTTACCCTACTTGCAGTAGGAAGAAAGGCGAGATGGTAGGTACAAGGTGGCTGTAAAGCATGAACAAGCTTCTGGGTGAAGCATGGTGCTGTCTTTCTGAGACTGGTGTGCCATGTGCAGCACATCTTGGGATTTGGCTGGAAATCAAGGAGACTCGGACACCCTTTGCAGTGTCTGTACTGGGCGATGTCTGTCCTAGCCACCTGTGGGGTTCTTGGAGGTTTCTAGGCTCTGTGAACCTTCATATGCCATCTCAGTGCAGGTGTCCTGGCAGCGTAGAGTGTTTTCAGGTCGCGTACAAACCTAGCAAAAACCTGCTAATTTGAAAGAAGACCAAAGACAGTGAAATGCCTTCACTAGGTGCACGTTTTGAGGCAGAGTCAGGACTCATCATTGATGCAAGACACAGAACACTGATATTACAGGTTTTGGGTACAGGCACATGAGATGGACATGGCTTCAATCACTTGGCAGGGGCACACAGGCATTCCCCAGATTGTAGCAACACATTTTCTGGGGTGGTATCAGCCTTCCCTCCTGCAGCAAGGTGCAGTTTGCTAGCCCATCCACTGGCCAGGCCACCTAAATGTTCTAGTAGTACTCAAAGGGTAGAGTCTTGGAGGAGAGGAGGTGCTCCTGCCACACCGTGAGTGCAAAGTGGACTCTGAGACAGCAGGTCTCACGCTGCAGGTTTTTTGAGGTATGTTCTGAGCAACAGCATCTCTGTTTCTTTAGATTAAATGACTTCTCAGTGTGAGACCTATTAGGAGGCTAACTCGAAGAGCTATAGTGATTTTAGTTTGTGATTCATTATCATCCACTACTTATAATGAAAATAATGAAAAAACCCTTTGTAGAAAAGAGAGGTGACAGTCTGGGGTGGAGCAAAACAGAACCTGACAACCTGAAACTATAACCACAGATGTAAAGGTAAAATAATATTTTCCAAGGTCTTTTTCACAGAAAGTTAATAGAGCTCTAATTAATGTTAATTTATATCCATAGAGATTGCTTCCCTACTTTTGCTGACATGGCGAGCAATCAATATTTAAATGTCTAATATTTCTTTTGATTTGCCACAATTAATGTTTCATGGCATGTATGTGAGTTTATAAATTAAAAAATTTAATTAGAAGTTGTCGTTCTTGGCTTTTTTGTGAAGACTGAATGGCAAACAGAGCCATAAAGCCATCTCATACTCAGAATCAGGGTGCTGATGTAAATACGGGTAGATGATGCTAACAACTCTGAGTTATTTCTTTTTAATCTCCTCATGTTTTGAGTGGAAGCATGGCTTTAAATGAAAATGCTCATTATACAAATTAGATGGATATTATTACTAAACACATTAATCATTTTTTTTCTCCAAATGTTCACTTTACAAATGCAATTATTTTTAATCACCCTGGTTCCACTAAATTAGAGATCTGTTTCCCTTTTTGTACTCAAATTCAAGGCCTTTATATTTAAAAGCACATTGGTTTTTTTATAGATTATTTTGTGCCATTTTACTTCAAAAGCACCTAATAAAATTCCAGTAAATGTGATTAAATAGCACAGAAAAGTTGCCATGGTATTTTTCTTCAGCATCATAAAATAGCTGGTTTCACTATTGCAGGTTTGCAGCTTCACAAGGGTGTTGATATGTAATTAATCTGATTCCTTAGTTTGTGTATCAGAAATATATTTTCTCGCAGTTCAGTGGCTGTTCGTAAGTTATTGAGTATTTAACCCTGGCAGAAGATCAGGGCCTGTATGGTGTTCAAATAGTGGACTGTAGCTTATTTTGAAGACTCGCAAGGTATTTAGTAGACCTTGTCAAGCATGAATTCTATCCCACGCTTAAAAAAAACCCACCCCAAATCCTTAAACTTGCAGGAGATTTTGCGGCCTGCTTTTCCCCTAGCAGTTTGCAGCAGAAAAAGCAACACAACATGTTGTGTTATCAGCTGCCATCTGGCAGAGTTTCTTTGTCTGAGCTTTTCACCTGCTTTATGAGGAACATCGATTAAACTCCACACCGAAGACTGTTCAACCTCGCAACCAGATCCAGTAATTTTCAGTACTGCCTCACTGTTAGTGTGTATAATTAATATGGACTTTGAGACATTAAGCAACAAATTCTGTAATTGGAAGATATTTCATGTGCAGATTAGGAAGCAACCATCTGCCACCTTCTTTGTGCATTACTGTGGCTTATTTTTACAAAAGAAGAAAAACCTTAATGTGTTTGCTGTTTTTCAAAGACCAGACGTGCTCCTAAGAGAACCTGGCTTTGCCTTTGCTGGAACGGTAGCACAGCTACAAGTGTAAATTCACATTCTCTGTGCGCATTTTCGCCAGTATTTTTGCTAATGTGTTAAGGAATAGAACTTCTGTGAGATTCTACTTAAGAAAAAGTTTGGCAGAAGTAAATTAAAAAAACCCAAACAACCAACCAAGCAAACTTAAAAATCAGTCCTTTTATGTTAATCCACACAGCAATCCGTGAATAGCATATTATTTGTCTGTGATACGATGTTACTGACGTTGGCATCCCACACCGTAATTTCAATGTTGTGTTCAGTGCTGCCACGCTCCATGTCTGACCTTGTGTGTTCCAGTGGTTTGGTCTAGTGTGAAAGATTGTTCTTTTTTTCGTTCTTTGTACCCTAGGCTACTGTTACGGAGCGTGGTGTTATAGCATTGACCAGCTGTC
>WEIS01009209.1:852-12040 GCA_013389965.1 Todus mexicanus | reverse complement strand
CTACTTATAATCCATAAACCATTCTGTTGCCTGTTTAATGGGATTTGAGTCCAAATCAATCCGATCTAAATTTTTCTAACATCCTGTTGGGCACTGCATCAAGTGATTTATTAGCAGTGTAAGTTCTTCAATACAGATTTTCAAATAAAGGTATAAACCAACCATGATGGCAGGCATTAAAAATTCATATTTACCAATCATTACTGTAAGACATAGACAGGACACAACAAGTATTACCTTCCTAAGTATGTACGAGTAGCTTGCTGTACAGCATTATAATGTGGCATTAACTTTCTTATGCTGTAAACAGCACTGGAACAGGTTTCTAATCGCAACATGATTAATTCAGTTTGTTTCCACTGAAGGCTTAAATGTCACCCAATTTGTAGACTTTTGTTAAGCAAAATCTTGAGGATGAATGTGATCTGTACAGACATATAAAAATTTAAATCATAATAACAGATAATTTTACATGAAATTATATCCCATAGATTAGGGGGAGGGGGCAATTAATTTCTGCTCTCTGTTACTCCTGTGAAGAGACTTTTAAAAACATCCATACAGATGTATAATGTATCTGAAGTTTCTTCAAAACTATACAAAACTCTGTTGTGACCACTAAGGACACTGTGGGGGCTAATATATATATTTTTTTTAATATAAGATTGAAACTAAGAATGACACAAATCATTTTCATGACACACTGGCAGTGCTTTTATGTTCCAGGCCACCTAGTTTATATTCTCTTATATTTCATCTCTGTCATTAACGAATTTAAACATAATAGTACTAAAGAAAGATTTGTCTCACTTGACTCGTTTTTTAATTAACTGACAGTAAAATTTTCTTTTGGACTCATGTTCCCTTCTAGATCTGCTTTAGTATTATTTTAGTAGGCGTTAACTTAAGTAACAAAAGAAAAGTCTCAAGCACTATTTTCTAGTTTCCCTGAAAGCTATCATACAAAGTAGCACTCTGAATTCTTTGATATTTCTTTGTAAGATTTAACCAATATTTAGAAATATGTCATGTACTTAGTTTCTCCTTTTTTCCCACTAAACAAGTGGCACTCAGCTAAATCCAAATTAATTCCTATAGTAACATCTGATACTGAAATAAAGTATCTGTGTGCATGGGCAGATAAACTGACTGCAGCATGAATCTAAAAAACCCCACGTACATGCAAACCCCTGCTAAAATACAAAAACAAACTGTATCATCTGAAATGTAATTCTCCCAAGTGCTTATATTAGCGATTATAGCAATATTATCTGTATTGTAGTATATAACCTAGCAGTATTATCAGTGGATTTTATGATGAAAGCTGCAAGTAAAATTGAGTTTATAATGAACTGTGAAAAAATCTTTCAAGACCACTTCAAGCTCTTTCACAGGCAGAAAGTTGTTCAAATTTTAGCAGACCTGCAGGAAACAAACACGTAATATATGTAGGAAATTATATCAGCAACGTATTGAATATTAATTATATCCAAATGAGAAGCGACTATTCCAACAAAGCAGTATATTCATGAAAGGAAAAGCAAAAGCGGTATTAGCAAGAAATTAGTTTTGAGAAGATCAGTGAGAAACTAAAGCTAAAAAGTATTACAGAAGTACATAATCATTCCCCACATAGTGTTATGACTCTAGGATGTTTGGAGGTAAGCTTTTACTTGAAGTAAATTTATTAAAATCGAAGCTTTAAATTCATATTGAGGACATCTAGACAACTCAAACACAACACTGACGTCATTATCAAGACATGCTTTTCATGTTTTAACATGGATTTTTGGTTTGTTTTCTCCCTAATACAGCATCACTTCATGACAAGCACTGAGGTTGCTTAATAATTTAACTGATTTTTCCTTGCCTAGAAACAGTGAGTGTTCTTACACCTCCAGCATGAATTATAAATTCCTTGATTTTATGATATGTACAAAGTGCAGTCATTAGGAGGTTGAAGAAATGGGGAAACCTAATTCTTCTGCTGGGCTTGTAGAGAAGACCTTGACATGAGAGACTTCACAGCAAGCTTAATTTGTCAGCAGGAGTCTTTGTTGGAAATGGCATTGGCAGTAATATCTAGTTATATAACAACATTACTCCTCACTAGAGAAAACCTTCATGACTATGCTGGTATAGGAGGAAGAACAAATTGATGGCAATAACCCTTCAGTTAGAAAATTCAGCTGCTCTGTTCTTACAAATAAAGCTGCTGGCTGTAGGCCTTGCTATACCTGCCCTGGAAATGACACATCTGTGGAGTATTGTATCTAGTTCTGGGCTCTCCAGCCAAAGAGAGATAGGGATGTACTGGAGAGAGTCCAAAGCAGAGCTACAAGGGTAATTAAGGGACTGGAACATTTGCCTTATGAGCAAAGGTTGAGAGACCTGGGACTGTTTAGCCTGGAGAAGGCTGACAGAGGATCTTATTAATGTTTACAAATATCTGAAGGGTGGGTGTCAATGATGGGGCCAGTCTCTTTTCAGTGGTGCCCTGTGGTAGGACAAGGAGCAACGACATAAACTGGAACACAGGAAGTTTCACCTGAACATGAGGAAAAACCTCTTTACTGTGAGGGTGACAGAGCCCCTTGAACAGGCTGCCCAGAGAAGTTGCTAAGTGTCCTTCTCTGGAGACATTCCAAACCCACCTGGACACATTCCTGTGTGGCCTGCACTAGGTGATCCTACTCTGGCAGGGGGTTTGGATTAGATAAAATCCAGAGGTCTCTTCCAGTCCCTACCGTTCTGTGATTCTGTGATACCTAATACTGTCTTGAGCTGCAAATAGAGATCAGCACCATGCTCACCGTTTCCTCTGTTGTTCTCACTATTGTCCTGGACAGGCCAGTGTCACTGTCTCAAAAGCTGTGATGGCAGCAATATAGCTCAGGAAAACTCAGTGTTCAAGCAAACACTGAGTTCAGCTCTGTAGGACAGGCTCAGTCACTTTCAACTAAAAGCACAGACCCCACACATTCAGCCTAACTGTCATCAGGTAGAGGTTGAAGTGCACACACCACAGCAAACCATCTGCATTACACAAATCAGTCCTTCTTAAAACTGCCACAACCCTCACTGAGTTTTATCCGCCCTTAAACTGTGATCTAACAACACAACTCCTGCATTATGTCCCATCTCCATCTTCTCAGCGACTTGTTCTACATGGTCTTCCTTCCAGCCTTACCCGGACCACCCTACAACCTAGCACCATGTTTCCTTCCCCCCACCCCTGGATGAGAACACACATTTTGCCCACACCACTGCAAGCCTTCGTGCATGCCATACACACTGAACAATGCTCCAGCAAGGTCTTCATGTGGAGCATAGCTTCTTGCCTTTGTTCTCTGCTGAAGGCTCAGCTTTCTATGACTAATAGAAACGTGCCTGTTGTTTGGTTTAAAATCTGAGTAGAGCAAATCTTATCCTTCCTTGTAGGGCTAATTTTCACAGACCTGACTTACTTCTCTTTCCTCTCAAAATGTAAATAATTGGGCTACTACAATTCCATTTTGCCCCTTATGCTAACACCCATGAAAAACTCCTAATTTTGTCTTGTTTTTACTGGAATGACAGAGTTTCAAGCTCTACTACAGCTATTTTTCTAATTTAAATACATTTATACTTAATTATTTTTTCTCTTTATGAATTCTTATTTCTACAGTGAAGATTGTCACAGTTCAGACTGCTAAATCATCCTAATCATATCCAACTACATTATCTAATCCATATTATAAGAAGCAGTAATCATTATTGCCTTGGCAAAACATTCAGATATAATATTTCCAAACGTTGTATCTTTGAGATATTGCTTCCTCCATTATAAGATATCTCCTTCCTGCTCATCCTACTCACAGCTCAAGTCAACTGACACTTTAGTGCTGTGTCCTGTGTCCAAAAATACAGTGCTGGAATGAGGTCTTGCCTTGATACCTGTCAATTCAGTGGACGGAAACTGAAGGGAAAAATGAGCAGGAAGGAGCAATGGGAGGTATCTGAGGCTCTCCCAATGCACATGTAGACTGACACGACTGTGTTTAGTCTGGGTTTGCCCTCTGCATATGTAGATAGAGGTTTGCTCTGTGTGGTAGGCCAGGCTAAGCCATAAATTCACCAAAACCACCCACTCACTAGCAAAAGCACACTGCAAAAACCCCCAACAACCCAACAAAACCAAAACCAAGCATCTACTTGTACAATGGCAGAAAGAGGAACAATTCATGATGGCTCGGGTTTTCACACGTTTCGGCTGGACGCAGTCCCTGCAGCATGCAAAAGCTTCACAGGAGTAGTTCTTTGACTCAAGTCCAGCCTCCTGTAGATTTGTGGTTTGTGGTTGATTGCAAACTGCGAAGGTTTTGTCACACCGAGGCATCCATGAACTCCGCCTCCATCTGGATTTTCCTTTCTCTAATACTGCTTGAATTCCCTCTGTGGCCTTTCCTTCAGGTCAGGCAGAGCTGAGCATTTTTCTCCTCTATTTTGGACACCCACATTCCTGAAAGTGACGCTTAGCAAATTCACCTTTGAGATCTTTAAAATCTTTGACAAATTTCACTAAGATCAGCCACAATGCGTTAAAGTTTTGGTAGAGATGAGGAACAGAAGTTCATATGGGCAAGAAGCATACACCTGTGTAGGAAGTGCAGTTGGACAAGCTCTGTTTCTTTTGGAAACCAGAACCTTTTTTTTTTTTTTTTTCCCCAGAAGGTACTTTCAGTTTTCCTGTAATCCTGATTTAATGGCAACTCCAGCTTCTTGTGGTGGGTCTGGCCTTTACCATGAACTTGAAAGATGCCTTCTGACTATATTTGACGGCCAGCAAAGCAGTGAGCTGAAGCATTTGCAGTCTCTCTCACAGGCTGTTCTGTCTCACTTTTTTTTTTTCTGTTGTTTCGTTTTGGTTCCCCTCTGTGCCACGTCAGAAAATAAATTTTCAGTACCATATCGCAGAGGTGTTAAATCACACTGTACCAGGGCTGGAGCTCTCTGGGGGTATCTCCCAGGCACCCTTCAGCTTCGATCAGCTCACCACAGAGCAAAGTGGCTGCCTGGGACCACCTGGGCTCCCTGGGACCACCTGGGCTCCCTGCCACAGCCTCGCACTAAACTCAGAACTCTGCAGAGCTGTGAAGGCTCTGCTTCCTCTTCAGCCGACCAACTTTGATGGTCAAGGGACTCCTGCCACGTCTACTGGAGCAGGGTTTTGAGTGCAGCAGGGGCTCCCCTCACACTCCTGCTGGGGATATATTGGGGGCTCCCAGGGCCAGGAGGAGCCGGGGGCGGCCTCACACTCCTGACCTGGCACTGGCGGCGACCTCCAGCCTGGGGGAGAGAGACTGAGAGAGCGGCGGTGGCGGCACCTGGAGCCCAGCAGGTCGGTGAGGGGCAGGGCGAGAGCTGGGCAGGGATGGAGCTGCCTCATGTAGAAGGTGAGGGCTTGGCTGCCCCCAAGGGTGCGGTGGTTTTCACCAGGGCTGCCCGTGGAGGGTGGAGGCAGTGCTGTGGGGTGAGGCTCCTCTGGAGCAACGGGATGCGCTGCTCCCCAGGAGGTGTCTGCACTTCCCTGGCTGTTGTTAGAGTTTTGTGTTGGAAAGTGGGGAAAAGACAAGGGGTACAAGTTATTCCTGGAGAGAATTGGACTACAAAGGAAAATTTTTCACCTTGAGAACCATCAGACACTGGAATAATCTCACAAGGGAAGTGATGGACTCCTCTATGTTGGACAGTTTTAAAGCTCAGCTTGACAGGGTGCTAGGCCAGCTCATTTAAACTATTTTTTTTTACCCTTGAAAGATTGGTCTAGATGATCCTTGAAGTCCCTTCCAATCTGGTATTCTATGATACCTGAGGTTTTCTCTAATTTTCCTTGATGAAGCTGGGTGATTACTGGGTGCATACCCTGTTAGCACGGCTAACTATTATTATGTTAACAAATTTTTTTTTTAAAATATTTCACCTCATGTTACCTCTTTGTGTGTTTTCATGACAAATTATGCCAGAGTTTTTGAGGCAGATGGTTTTTTGTACCTCAAGACAGCTTTAGATAACTTTTCCTTGAAAATAGTCCTCAGTTGTAAGTGGTATTCAACACATTTGTTGTCTTTCTGTATACTACATAACTTATCTGAACAGTGGGAAGCCTTGCAGCAAAAAAGTTAAGAAATGTAAGAATAAAAGTTGTATGAGCAATGTTAGCTCTGTCCTACATGTATATCCACTCTGGGGTAGTCTTAATTGGTTAATCACATGCTGTGCTATTAATTAAAAATTTATCATCCTTTTTCAGTCTATTAGCATTCAGGATGGGATCCAGCCTTATTTGATACTGTACAGCAAAACCCTGCTAGACTTTGCACAGGAATAGTCATTTCCTTATTTATGTTTTCATTGGTGTTTCTCACACTAGCTGCGTGCCTCCAAACTGTTAGTGTATATTTTGTTACTCCCTTGGTAGTATTGGAATATATTGTCATCTCATTTATTGGTGGAAAAATATTGATGAGGAGATAAAATGACTTGGGAAGGTCACATGTAAATTGTAGACAGCCCAGAATCTGAACCAGGAACCTCTGACTCCTTGTCGTTCTTCTCAGTTATATTTCCTTATTCACAGAAATACTGGGTATTTACTGCTCCTGTTTTCTTGATGTGCCCTTGCAAGTCTCTGCAATGCTTAAGCCAATGACTGCAAAGCTGGATATGCAATGAAGGGGAAATGAAAGATGTGCAGCCACATGCAGGAGGGAGCTGTGCTTTATCTTTGTGACTCTTCTGTTAGGCAGGACAATATTGTATCCTCATTTTGTGAATGAGGAATCAAGAAAGAGAAATCAGTAGCCCTAGCTCTGCAAAGGTGCCTCAGTGCTTTGGTTTACTGTTCTGCTTCATCATTTTAAATGGTCACTTGAGATATCAAGACAGGGTTTTTTTCAGAGTACCTAATGTTTTGTAAAATTTTATAACATCAAAGCAATCATATCAGATATCAATTATCAAATGCTGCATTGTAATCAAATTAGCATTGCAAGCAGTCTCTACCTACTATCCTCAACATACAGATGAAAACACTAGAGAAGAATGGCAAAGTGGCTTTCCCTGCTGTTGTGTAATAAATTGGTTGTAGATAAAATATCAAAAATCCAGACTGCTTTGCTTTCTGCCCAGAGCTGGTTGTAAAATGGGTATAGTTATTTTACTAGTATCCAGCCTTTGGTAGATAGCTTTTTCTATCTAGACTTAACTTGCAGTATTGTGAGCTTCTTTAAAGAAAAAGTAGCAATCATGAGCAAACCCACATATTTAATAGCACTTCTAAATATGTACAACTATCCCAGTTATTAGGCAAGAGATATTTCTAGATCTGAATGGTCAGTTGCTTCATGATCATTTTATATAAATGACTGTGTATGGCCTGAGGACATCCAGTTTAAAGTCTGGCTTTTGGTGAATAAAGGCAGTCAAATGCTGAGTATGTATGCAAAGTCACCGGAGTAATTGCTGAGCAAATATGCAAGAGCACTAAAGAGGGATGGCTCATTTCCCAGCTGCTTACAGACAGTTCCACACACTGGCATTGGCAGGGAAACAAGTAGCTGTAGGTTCAATCGACAACAAACATGCCTTCTTCTCTGTCATCACTTGTCTCTGTCTTTTTTGTGCGTATTGCTCTCTGAAAGCCTCATCCACCTGGGACCTTCACGCATGGATCCCTTTCTTGTACTTCTACCATAGCACCACGCCTTTCTTTTTGCAGTGAAAAGAAGTCTGTTTTCTCGTGATGGAACGCTAACTGTGAGGTATTGAAGTTGCTTTGGAGGGTTGTCCAAGGCCTAGTCTAGCTCAAATCTGAAAACTGGGATGCTTGATGGAAGGGACAGACTTGTTACTTGTCAGTACTTTGTAGGAAACCCTAGCCTAGATGAACTTCTTTATGCCAATTCCATTAAATGTGCTGTATCTAGTAGAGATAAAACATCCATAATGCATGATCCTTGATGACATCTATCCTCACTTGAGACAGAAGGTGCTGACAGGATGACTTGTTAATGGCTGTGCCATGTTTGAGTTATCCCTCCTCTCCACACTCATGAACATAAATATCATCACCAAGAGCTTCATTGTGTGCTCTTTATTTACATGATGCACATTTCTGCACCTCCAACTGTTTCTGGGACAGTGTTTACATGACAGATATTCTGTGAGGGAATCTAGCCAGTGAATATACACAAATAATACTCGACTCGTGCAAAACCACAGTTTCTCAAGAATTAGGGATTGCTTGAATTTTTAGTAGCTTTAAAGATTTTTAAACTCCTTCACTGATAGGGACAAAATAGGTGTCAGACCATGATTTGATTCAAAATCTATAGGGTCTAATGGTGGAGTTCTGTCCTGGTTTGAGTTAGAACAGAACANTCGATACTGGTTTTGCACATATTTGTATATATTTATTTTTCATTATTATTATTATTATTTCATTTTTTAGTAAAGCTGTTCTAGTTTCCTTTCCTAATCGATAAGTCCCTCTCCTTTATTTCCTTTCTTCCTTTTTTGGGTGGGGAGGGAGAGAGCGTTCTGTTGCAGATTTGGAGGGTGCCCTGACCCCAAACCATGACAAGTTTTGAAGCAGATTCAGCAATAACATCATAATATGAATAATTAATATTACTCCTAATAATGTATTAGCAATTTGAGTATCAAAGAAACCAGTACTGCAAAAGCTGCTGTCATCTGTTTACATTCTTACTATTCTGAAATGAAGTTCCTATTTTTTATTATTGATGAAACATTTTGATACTTCAGCAGTGAGAAGCCAAAATATAAATATTTTAAAACTGAAAACTGTGTCTTAAAATATAGAAATGGAAATCTTCACCAAGGAGGAAGAAGTTATTCTGATACATCCTCTAGATGCATCATTTTCAGGCAAGTCTCTTGGCTAGAAACTGGTATTTTATATTTTTTTAAAATACCGTATGAGAAAAAAAATGTGATCCATCCATTAGGCTTTGAAACTCTAGTTCCTGATAATTAGCATAAAGCTAATCATTTGTCTTCAGAAGTGTTGGGTTGCTGATTCAGATTCAAAAGTTAATCCTAACAGGATGCTTTCCTTATGTTAATCCTCTTCCTGTCCGTTGCAAGCAGTGATTACTAAAGTTTGTGTACAAGCGATTGTTCGCTCACATTACAAAAAATGTATCACTGATGCCACAAAAAAGGTGAAAGAAAAAGCAGGGATATCAGTTACTGAGAAGAACATTTTTGTCCAGGAACACAAGAACCGCAGTGTCACTCTTTTCTTGTCTGTATGTCTCTTGAAGCTGGTCTGTGAGCATTTGGTTAGCTTATATACTCTGTTATTTGTCTCTTGTTACTAAAGAATGTTTCAAGTCCTGTACATAACTCCTCTGATAAGCTTAAGCACCACCATGCAAACAGCAGCAGTACCTTGTGATATAATTGTATCCTCCTGGGAGGTCCAAGTCATTTCTCGCTATCCTGGAAAAAACCAGATCAGACTATTACAATGTGATATGTGATTAAACAGCTATGTTTTATTAAATGTAAACAAAAGTAATAAGTTAAGCACAGTGTTTCAAAATGCCTACGTAAGATAAGAAAGAAGTCAGGAATACCAAGACGTAAATTTTAAACTGGGCTCTATTTCATGTGATAATATTGATGATTGTTTAGTGTTTATTTGTTCCCTGCATAGTAAGAAATTTAAGCTTTGTATTAAGCCACAGAGTATAGTTTATGCTATCGCAGGCCTGACAGCTAAACTGATCTTAAGCAGTGTCATCATCACTTCGTTTTGCATTGTTTCTGCAAGTCTTTGTGTATGATTAAGTAAGATAGGGGTTAGATGTGTTTGACACGAGGTATAGCTGAGTTTGCAAAATACCCTTTTGCTTTCAGATCACACGACAAACAGCTGTAAATGACTTGAAACTTTAGATGGGTGTTTATAAACAGCTGCAGTTTGTGGCTGTGGTTCGTTGCTTCTTACAAGCTTAGGAGTGGTGAGCAGTCGTTTTTGTTGCCAACTAATGGCTCTTCATTATTGCCAAATATTGCATACTATTAAAAGCAAATTTACAGCAGTAATTACTATTCATTTTAGCAGTATTTTGAAGTCACTTTTAAGAGAGTGATATTCAGTTACTTACTTTCATTAGAGAACAGAGTTTTACTGGCAGACCATCTGAGCATTCAAATCCTCAGGTATAGAGTAACGTATATTGCAATTAGAAAAGGAGAGGGGACTTCCTTTTTCCTTCTTTTTTTATCATGAATATAGTATCAGCATACTTAAAAATATAAGTAAATGACAGATGCCAAGATTTTGCAGGAGCACGTAGTGCCAAGTAGTTCCCCTTATTTTGGAGATTAACTTTTCTGAGAATTTGGAACAGAAAGTTTACAGACAGATTTTCTGAAATGTATAGGCATTTTTTTAAGAGCCTCTTCATTTTCCTGCCTTGCAACACTTGGGATTTCTTTTCAAATTACTTAGGAATCACTGTGAGTACTCAATCCTTCTGATGTAAAGTCTGGGATGGGTAATTCGGGTACTGAAAATATGCAGGCCTGCAGCTGACTGATCAACTGCATGAGAACTTTCAGGGCAGTGCCTTTCAACTTGTTGGGACTCAAAACACTAAGAGGATAGAAAAAACTTCTTTTTTTTTTTTTTAATATTTATTATGACTTCTGCTGCCTGTTTATAAAATTGACTTGAACATGATTGTTAGAGTGGCATCTCCCTTATTTGTATGTAAAATGCTGGAAGACACATTCATGTTTTCTGTGAGATCAGAGAAAAAAATTGTTGAGAATACACTTACTTGCTTAAAACAGTGTGGGACTTATAAACTAAAATGTACTTCTGGCAAGGGCAGAAAGAGTCAAATATTCAGGGTGCTGTAATAGTGTAAAAAATAAAATAAAAGTAATAAATTAAAGAGTAAGTCTTCATACAGCAGTTCTTTGCAGTGCAAATAGACCCAAAACTAAATCTGGAGAAAGAGCACAATAATCCTAGCAAGAGGAATTCCCTTGAGTGGGATGCTGCATGGAAAGATTTTTGTTCTTTTCCATATTTATGGTAGTTCATTGAAACTTGTTACGTTTGTGTTGAATGACTCACTTTAAGAGTATGATAATATTTAAAAAGAAA
>WEIS01009204.1:8640-30931 GCA_013389965.1 Todus mexicanus | reverse complement strand
GGTTGTCTCTCTGCACTCTTTCACCCTATAAGAAAAACAAAACACTTAGAGATTTGGCTTGATGTTTGTTTGAAGAGCAAAATTCTGGACACTCTGGGAATCCTTGTGTGTCACAATTTGAATATGAAATTTGTTGCAGATTCAATGCAATTCAGGCCCTTAACTGTTAGGTAAAAACATTGGTTTATATTATGGACTGCAGCTGGTTCAGAAACCATACTCTCTGAGGCCAATTAAAGCAATTGACCAAAACCAAAACTATCAGCATTAAACTAGACCTTTACTGTTTGGAAAAATCTTTTCTCTTTTCCTTGTTCCTCTATTTTGCTTTTTAAAAGTAGTCATATTTATCGTCACAGTTCTCTGGGTTTCCCACAGAGTGGTCTGCTGAAATGATGAAGTTTCCTGCAAGGAGATGCTCTCAGTCCTTGGTTTAAGGACAATCATGTTCCCAAACCCTGGAAAAATTTCTTGGGCCACCAGTAATTTGTCAGAGACGAGATATAGCTAGCTGAAGTTTTTGCTGGAATCCCACGAAACACTCCTCATCAAACAGCTGCAATGTGGCAGGAACACAGAGACAAAACCTGTGATCTGGCAGCTACAGCTCCTCATCCTGGATCATGTCCAAGGCCCCAGCCTCAGGGCAATTCTGGGACAGCCACATTCTTCACTTCCTCATGTAAGATTTATTAACAAAGTCTGAGAAAGAGGAAGAAAGAGAAAAAACATTCTGTAGTGAAATGTATAGGATGTTCTCCCTGAGGAAGGAGATCTGAGCTGTTTGTGAATGACTATGACTACTGAACATAACATAGTTTTGTTTTAAATACACAGGTCTTCTGCTTCTCATACATGGCAGAAATGTTATATTCAAGGGCTGACAATATTCAGGTGTTAGAGGAGCTCCTGGAAGCATAAACTCCTAGTTTAGGGGAGACAAATGCAGAGCTAGGTGTCAGGCTCAAGAAAATAACAGGTTTCTAAGCCTCTTCATCACCTTGCTTCCACCACTGTGATGTCACACAGCCGAACGTTGCACAGCTAACAGGCTTCCCGACTAAGGCTCGTTTAATCTTGCAACTACCTGGCAAGGTTGGCAGCAGCTATATTACAAGTAGATGCTAATAGAAGTATGTACATCATTAGCAGCAATGCCCATGGGAGGTGTATAGACACATGCATAGGCATTTGAAAGCAAATTGGAGGAAAAAATCAACAACACAAACGACAAAAACATTGCTTTTTCACATTCTTCCTCTCTCTTTTCATGAACAGTAGACAACAGAATTTTCCACAACATTTTACAAGCATCTTTCCTAGTGGAGAGTCACACAAAGGACTGTTCTCAGACAGCAGGTAAGTTGCAATAGCAATAGTAGAGTCCTGTTTAATGGCACTATTTTTGACACAGAGTGAACGGCAAGACAGAGGTGCAATTGACACCTACATGGTGGCACAATGGCATGACAAAGGCTGCTTTCTACCGTGTCAAGACCAGTAAAGGCAAATTTACAGAGGCATGAATTTATGCCTTTGAGTATGCTTTTTGAAGCTCTGACCTACTGAAATGGGTTGCAACTAGAAGTGGTATTTATTTACATGCCAGGAACCCAGCTCAAGACTTCTTCTGACATTAAATTGTTTACTATTAATCCATCAGGTTTTTTTATCAGGCTGGCTCCTGAGCAGAGGAACAAGCACCATGAAAACTAACGAGAACACCAGAGCAAAGCAGGCACTGAACATATGGGAATCCAAGGCAGGACTCTATTTTATGGGGTATCAGTGTTGAAGCAAAACTCTTTGATCCGTTACTTCCACAGCACATGAGCTGCCATGGACTCAGGAGACAGCAGATGCACTTACTAATTACTACTAATTGCTGCTGTCTAGACACCGTTTGAAGAATAAACTACCAGCCATGTTTACAAACCAGCAAATACCTCACAGAATTATTGAGGAGGGAAAAGACCTCTTAGATCATCGAGTCCAGTCTATGACCTAATACGATGACATCAGCTAAATCATACCACTAAGTGCAGTATCCAATCTTTTCTTAAACACCTCCCGGGATGGCAATTCCACCACCTCCCTGAGCAGTCCATTCCAGTTTTTTATCACCCTTTCCACGAGGAAGTGCTTCCTAACAACCCACCTAAACCTTCCCTAGAGGAGCTTCAGGCCATGCCCTCTCATCCTGTCACAAATTGCCTGAGAGAAGAGCCCATCCCCCTCCTGTCTACAACTTCCCTTCAAGTACTTGTAGAGAGTGATAAGGCCCCCCCTGAGTCTCCTCCAAGGCTGAACAACCCCAGCTCCCTCTGCCTCTCCTCATAAGATTTTCCCTCCAGCCCCTTCACCAGTCTGGTCACTCTCCTCTGGACCCTCTCCAGCACCTCAATGTCCTTCTTGAAGTGAGGGGCCCAGAACTGCACACAGTACTCGAGGTGAGGCCTCACCAGTGCTGAGTACAGGGGATGAATTACATCCCTAGTCCTGCTGGCCACACTATTCCTGATACAGGCCAGGGTGCCGTTGGCCTTCTGTGCCCTCTGGGCACACTGCTGGCTCATGTTCAGCCGGCTGTCAACCAGCACTGCCTGGTCCCTCTCTGCTGTGCCGCTCTCCAGCCACTCATCCCCCAGTCTGTAGCGATACATGGGGTTGTTGTGGCCAAAGTGTAGGACCCTGCACTTGACCTTGTTGAATCTCATACCGTTGGCCTCACTCAGCCCAATGACCCAGCCTGTTCAAGTCCCTCTGCAGCGTCTTCTTACCCTGCAGGATATCGACACTGCTCCCCCAACTTGGTGTCATCCACAAATTTACTAACAGTAGACTAGATCCCCTCATCTAGGTCGTCAGTAAAGATGTTGAATAGAGCTGCGCCCTGTACTGATCCCTGGGGGACACCACTGGTCACTGGACACCAACTGGATGCCACACCATTCACAACCACTCTCTGCGCCCAGTCATCCAGCAAGTTTCTAACCCAGCAAAGGGTGCACTTGTCCAAGCCATGGGCTGCCAGCTTTTTTAGGAGGATGCTGTGGGAGACTGTGTCAAAGGCTTTACTGAAGTCCAGGTAGACCACATCTACAGCCTTCCCTTCATCTACCAGACGGGTCACCCAGTTGAAGAAGGAGATTAGGTTGGTTAGGCAAACCCATGTTGGCTGGGCCTGATCTCCTTGTACATGCCACTTGATGGCACTCAGGATGATCTGCTCCGTAACCTGGCCAGGCACTGAGGTCAGGTTGACAGGCCTATAGTTTCCTGGATCCTCCTTTTGGCCCTTCTTGTGGATGGGCATCACGTTGGCCAAACTTCAGTCATCTGGTACTTCCCCAGTTAGCCAGGACCGGTGATAAAAGATGGAGAGCAGCTTAGCCAGCACCCTAGGATGAATCCCATCCGGACCCATTGACTTGTGAGGATCTAAGTGGCACAGTAGGTCACTAACTACTTCCTCCTGGATTACGGGAGGGATGTTTTGCTCCCCATCCCTATCCATCAACTTATGAACCCAGTTGTCCTGAGAATATTCAATCTTTTTGTTAAAGACTGAGACAAAGAAGGTGTTGAGTAACTCAGCCTTTTCCTTGTCTTCTGTTACTATGTTCCTCCCTTTGTCCAATAAGTATTGAAGATTTCCCTGATCCTCCTTTTGTTATTAATGTATTTATAAAACCACTTTTTATTATCCTTGACAGATTTGGCCAGATTAAGTTCTAACTCAGCTTTTGCATCTCTAATGCTCTTTCTACATGACATTACAATATCCTTAAACACTTCCTGATTTACCTGCCCCTCTTTCCAAAGAAGGCTGTGATGGTTGTGACAGCTAGGCGCTATGGCCACTTTTTCATACTTGCATACTCTTCTGGTATAATTCTGAATCACTGTGTGTTAAATTGCCAATGCTGAGCTTGCATACAATAATGTCAGCGAGAATAATGGTTTGCATCATTTCTGCAATAATCTGGACAACTGCATAAAGTGAAAAGAACTGGAGGGTCAAGCCCTCCATTGCTAACAACATTTATTTTCCTCCACCAAATCCTTGCTGTGCTTTTACTGGTTTGTACTACAGGACCAAGTAGTTTTCTGCTATGAATGACAAGTGTTCACAAAGAAGGTTTACATATTTCATATTTTGTGGTACAATATAATTTATTCATCCTCTTTAAAGAGTTGATCATTCAGTTTACTTTGGTTTCTTTTAAATTGATACCAGTTTAAGTAGAAAATGTTAGCACTTCTCATCCTGTTGTAAAAAATCTCCTTGTGATTTCTTTCATGAAATAAAGAGTAAAACAAGGACGTTCACAAATTTAAAAGTTTTTTACCATGCCTTTCTGGAAATAGTTTGCAATTGATTTGAAGTCATGAGATTATAGCCATTTAGCCTCTACTCATCCTTCCTACAGAGACTAAGATATCGATGCAAGCATTAAGAATCATCAATATCAAGCAGGTTATACATGGTGTACATACAGTGTCTACTATCTCACATTCA
This sequence comes from Todus mexicanus, assembly GCA_013389965.1. Classification (NCBI taxonomy): domain Eukaryota; kingdom Metazoa; phylum Chordata; class Aves; order Coraciiformes; family Todidae; genus Todus; species Todus mexicanus. Next base: position 26,409 of record WEIS01009204.1, on the reverse strand, counting down.
CGATGAGTTAGCACGTTTGTCATTGTTCTGCCTCACTGTGTTTTCTCCCTTTTTAGCTGTCATGCAAATTTAATGCAAAGATGGGCAACATTTAAAAACATTGATTAATAGCACCTGCACAGGAATGTCGTACCCGCATCACCACTGGTCTTGCACAAGAAAACCTTTCAAACAAAAACAAAATAATGTGCTGGTACATGGAAACAAACAAAAAGCACAAAAGAGTTTTTGAAATAATAAAAAATTTTATCATCAGAGGCCAAGTTAATGTATTGTTCTTTATATGGATGTAGAGATTTTTTTACATCATTTTTCTTCCCTAAATGGGAGAAGAGCTGTGATCAAGAAATGGTAGCAGGTGCCAAAGTGATCCTGAATTTAAACTTGTATTATTGAAATATAAGTCTTACTTATGTGTTAGCCTGTTGATATTTCCATTTCTGTAGACTGTGCACAAACCTTGGATAAGGGTTAACAAGGAGATACTAAGGTTTGGAGCACAGTGTATAATATTACTGTTTGAACACACTTGTGAACTGACTTGCCTGACATAAGGCTGAAACTATCTGAGTCAGCATGAATTGAGAAAACCATACCCAGCAACCAGCCAGACAAGCACAGATAAACCCTGCTTTGAGAAATGGTACAAGGTGAGCTCTAAGATTTCAGATAGCTTTGTTTCAAATCACCCAGGAGAACCAGGAGAAGTAGCAAACTGGTGTAACCATTGACAGTCCTCTGTAAGTACCCCTCAGCCAAAATATCCTCATTGTATGGCGTGTCTGCGTTAGTCTTGCCTTGTCACAGCACAGCTGGTAGCCCTTGTTGCAGGCCATGAATGGAGGCAGAATCTGTGCCCCAGAATTGCACACAGCATCTGCATGCAAACATACACTGCATGGGAGATGGAAACGACGTGGCCAAGGCATTGGTTCCCTATACACACTTTCTCTCCCCACTGTTATATTCAATACTCCTTTCCTCCACTCCTAGCTGCAGTACAATTACTGTGAAACATTAATGTTACTTCTTTCTGCTTCCCCAACATTTGGAGGTTTGGAACTAGTTTGAATCAGGAAGAAAAACTGGTGAAAGGACATGGGATTTTTGCACACACACACACACCCCTCTATTTACAAGAATAAAAAAATAATCATGCTTTCCAGGGCACACAGTGGATCCAACATCCAGGAACAGTCTTCCAGCTGATGGCTTCCTTCCTCCTTAACGGAAATCTGACCCAAATGTCCTTTATTAAGCCTTTATTCAGTGCCAAACTGGTGTCCTTTTCAGAAGTTTTGAAAGTTTTGAAGTCTTTCGTTTTTGTTTTCTTTTGTTTTCTCTGTCTTTGAAACTTTGTGCCTTTCTCACTTCTGTCCTTCTGCCTCCTTCAAAGTGCCTTGTCAAACCTCTTATGCCCAGACCATCTGAACGTGTGAACAACTTCCTATTTACCATTTCCTTTGCTTGGAATTACATATTTTATTTTCTCCTACAGCTCTCTGAAACGCAGTGCATAAAAATCAACCTAGCACTTACAAATAAATTCAACCTACTCTGTCACCCTTAACGCCCTTTTCCTTCAGGCTAAATTGTATTTTCTCTTGTATTTCCAAACCTTAGCCCACATTCCCTTAAAAACAACTGAAAACCACCACCACCATCAACAAAAAAAAACCAACCATGGGTTCATGTTCAAGTTCACATAGTCCCTCTGTCCACAGCTGGCCTCTCTCCAGGTCTCACAAGTCCCATGACACATCTTACTCTTGTTCTTAATATTTCCACTGATGCCAGGTGGTTGTTCTCTTCTCCTGCATGTCTCCTTGGGAGAACTGAGCTTTTCAATACACAATTATGTCCCTCCAAAGTAAAAACATTTCTCATCAGGAATCATAAGGAACCATAAATCAGAGGGGAAAAAAAAGGTCACAAGCTATACTCAGAATCTTGAAAGGGTGGGGAATAACTCTTTATGAAGGACAGAAAAATGCCATCAGATCAACCGCAGTTGGTCAGCTATATAATACCTGGCAATTTTTTTTTAATGAATGAAGGTTTTATTGTGTTTCAGTAAAACTCAATATTTCATCATGTATTTCATCAACGCCATTAACTGCTTATAAATCCTGAGGTATCCTGATAGTCCTGGACGCTGAAGAACCCTGAGTGTTTGCTAACACAAACATAGGAAGCAGGTGAGTTTACGGGGTATTTGAGAGCTTAAAATAAAACATACTGGAAGACCATGAAGAAACTTCCTAAAGTATGCAAGGCCAGTAGATGAGAAATATTCCCAGTAGACCAGCTAGTATTCCCAAAAGGTGAAACATAACCCCCATTATCGAAACGGGAAATAAGGAAGAACCAGGGAACTATAGGGCAGTCAGTCTCACCTATGTGCCTGATAAGATCATGGAGCAGATCCTCCTGGAGACACTGCTCAAACAGAAAAATAATAAAGAGGTGATTGGTTATAATCAATATGGCTTCACCAAGGGCAAATCATGCTTGACAAACCTGGTGGCCTTCTATGAAAAGGTCACAACATCAATAGACAAGGGATGAGCAACTGATGTTATTTACCTGGGTATGAGCAAAGCCACTGACACAATCCCGCACGATATTCTGGTCTCCAAGCTGGTAAAATACTAGTTCGATGGATGGACAACTCGGTGGATAAAGAACTGGCTTGATGGTTGCACCCAAAGAGTGGTTGTCAATGGGTCCATCTCCAAGTGGATGCCTTTGACAAGTGGAGTCCCTCAAGGATCACCACTGGGACCAGTCTTGTTTAGGTCATGCATCTGGGTCAGGGAAATCCCAAGTACCAATATAGGCTGGGCAGTGACTGGCCTAAGAGCAGCCCTGAAAAAAAGGACTTGGGGGTACTGGTGGATGAGAAGTTCGACACGAGCTGTCAGTGTGCACTTGCAGCCCAGAAAGCCAAGCGTATTCTGGGCTGCATCAAGAGAAGTGTGGCCAGCAGGTCGAGGGAGGTGATTCTCTCCCTCTGCTCCACTCTAGTGAGACCCCAGCTGGAGTACTGCATCCAGTTCTGGAGCCCCTATTAGCAGAAAGATCTGGATGTGCGGGAGCGTGTCCAAAGAAGGGCCACAAGGATGATCAGAGGGCTGGAGCACCTCTCCGATGAAGACAGACAGAGAGTTGAGGTTACTCAGTCTGGAGAAGAGAAGGCTCCAAGGAGACCTTATTGTGGCCTTCCAGTATCTTAAGGGGGCCTACAAGGAAGCCAGGGAGGGGCTTTTTAGGATGTCGGGTAGTGGTAGGACTAGGGGAAATGGAGCAAAACTAGAAGTGGTTATATTCAGATTAGATGTTAGGAAGAAGTTCTTCACCATGAAGGTAGTAATATACGGGAATAGTTTGCCTAGGGAGGTGGTAGAAGCTCTATCCCTGAAGGTCTTTAAGGCCAGGCTGGACAGGGTTCTGAGCAACATGATCTAGTGTGAGGTGTCCCTGCCCATGGCAGGGGGGTTGGAACTAGGTGATCTTTGAGGTCCCTTCCGACTCTGACAATTCTATGATTCTAAGTTACATGGATTTTCTGCCTCTCTGTTAGCACTACGAAAAAATTTCCCTTGACTGCAGGTATTGTCCCTTGCTTCCTGTAGAACAGGGGCTGTATTGTGCTTTCAGAAGAACTTTCTATGGGATAATTAATAGCAAAACTGAATAAGGTCTGCAAGAGAAGAAAGCAGTGCTGATGGAAAGTCCTAAAGATTTCCAAGTGAGCACTTGAACTCATGAGCCAACCACAAGAAGACTTGAAGTTGAATTTCCAGCCAAGCTTGCAGAGGTATTTTATTGGGACCTTCTTGGCTGAAACAGCTCGGTGCTGTAGGATCCACAAACCTGAGGCTGCAGCAGCCATCATAACTCAAGGCAGCCACAAGCAGAGGACAGAGGGTAGTTGTGTCTGCTATAGCAACCCTTGCTGTACCCTGCTAAGATCTAACTACTGCATAATTCACAAGAGTATCAGGGCAGAGATAATTTCCATTACAAACATGTCATTTGGAGTTCAGTTTTCTAAGCAGTTCAAGCAGCACTAGTGGTGACACCAAGATAATCAGCTCAGCTCAGATACGTTCATGGAGAAATTTCCCAGCACCTTTTCTCAAATCCCATGGAAAGCAAGATCCATTATGCTAGCCCTTTGATTTCTAATTTTCTGCAAAAAGAAAATCTCAATATCCTTGTAGAAGGTGGTTGAAACATATCTTGCTAGTGGCTATATTAGACAGATTCAGTCAGTAACCTGCTCTAAGCAGAACTGGGTGCTGAAAAGGTTGGGACTCTGTCACCAACTTTTTTCATTGGACATACCCAGGACTTGCTGCTGTAGGTACCAGAGGACCCACTCTCTCCACACCCAGACTATGGTCCAAGCGGGTATCAGCTCTTCATATCTCATGGTCTCAACACACAGTAGAGGTCTCTGCCTCTCTCCACTGCCTGTCTTTTGGAATTACACTCTTGCTTTAGGAATGCCCCCTAAGAACCTACTAGGCATATGACTACCTATTAAGGCCCTTAAACATTAGCAGAAAGTATTTGGTCTAATTAATTAGAGAGAGTTGAACCTAGCCCTTCAATACTTTATTGACACATCTATATTACAGCTTGGGTCCTGATGGAAAAACACATTCTGCAGTCCTATGCCTTTTTTTTCTACAGTCCAAAAAACCAAACAGACATGTTTGCCCTGGTGCAGCTGCTAAACACGATTCTGGTGTCACCCAAAAGACATAAGGGTAGCTAGCTGTCCTGCTTATTACATTGATATACATCCCCAGGCTGTGCCCACAGCACGTGCTTACAGCCAGTATGAGTAGCAGCAAGGCAGGTTGCTGAGTGGAGCATGAGACAGACCATAAAGCTTTATTTCTGGCACACTTCATGTTGGGTGATCAAACACCAGGTATTTCAATGCAAGACTCTGTCCCTGAGCAGTGAAGGGCAGCATGGTGTACTCCTCAAACCCATGTCTTGCAAGATGCTCACCTCTCCCCTCTGAGGCCTGTGGGTACCATCTGCCCTAATGAGGGACCTTACTCCTGGGACTAGCAGATGTTAGTGTTTATGGAGGAATTTATTTTGGGTTTTTTTTGGCAGAAACAGCTTCCAAGGCACTGTAGCTAATGTTTTAGCAGTGACTTTTTACCCAGGGAAAACTGAAGCGCCTTACAGTCTAAATAAGAGAACAGCCTAGCACCACAACAATGTGCAGGCAAGATGCAATTAGTGCCTGATTCCTGTCTCCAGCCAGCCTTCTGGTGCAGCTTTCCTAGAAGGAGGGACTGCATTTTTACAGAAACATCAGCTGCCCTGAGGTGGGCCAAGCTTACCTGCCACCTAGCATGGAGAGGAGGAGGGAACCACCAAACAGACAGGCACAGCTCTTGCCCCAGGGAAGCTGTTGACTCTGTGTCAGTACAGACCACAGGGGAATACTCTGAGGTGAGGAAATGAGGGTGTCCTTGCAGTCACAGAGGTTTTGAACAAATGGATTCTTGGTAGCACAGACACAACCAGGGATTCACACATCCACTCTAACCCACGTGTTCACAGCAAGAGGGTGTATTAATGGGAAATATCCTTCTTCCTTATTTTTATTTTGGCTCCTGTGAGCTGCTCTGGACACCTATGCAAAATGCAGAATTTATATGGTCCAGGGAGCACCGTGAGGAGCACAGCACATTTCCACAAAATGATATAGTCATGGGTTGTTCCCATGATAATGTTAGCCATCTAGCCTACATGTAGCCTAGTGTAGATACACGTATTCAGAGAAAGCAGTAAATCAGGATGTGCTGTGGCTAATCTCAGACATACAGATATCATGAGTCATGCCGAGAATAACCCAGAGATTAGCTTTAAAATTTGTGGAGTTTGAAAGGCATAATGAATGTTGTGCTGCCTTTGTTTTCCTGACATTCTTCACTATTTCACATGCACTGTAACAGGGTATCAAGTAAATATACAGGTCAAAACTGTGATTTTTTAATAGATTTTTTCTTAAAGCTAGATCTGGAAAGACTCTAAAATAACCTGTTTGACAGGGTAAGACTTTCACTAAAAAATCACCGTTAACAGTGGGAGCTTATGTACAATTGCAAAGGTTAGTAACACTGAAATGCCTTCCAGCTCACCCTTAATGGAGATTATGACAAGAACAGCCTCCCTGACTTGGTGTCAGGGTAAATACTCATGGAGAACTCACCACTTTACAGTTATAGAATTAGAATCATAAAGGTTGGAAAAGACCTCCAAGATCATCTAGTTCAGTCTTCAACCCAACACTTCTATGACCCTTTCTGCAGCACAGCAACTTCTAATATGTCAACAACTTGAGACCAACCTGTCTTCTTCAGACAGCCCTTACTCCTTTATCTTAAAATAGGGCTGTTTGTTCATGTGTTCCAGGCTTTTAAGAAACACCAGCCTGGACTTTTTAACCTCCCTCACCCAAGTCTCCTGATAGTTCATGTAACATAAATAAACCATATGCTCTTAACTCATGGCTCCAACTGCTTTTTTTTTTTTTTTTCCTGTCAGTGGTATAGCTAAGACATGGCTGAGAAAGCTGAGACTTAAATAAATATTCATGTATTTACTAAGCTGCTCCTGCACTGATGAAATCTGAACACAAGGAAAACTTGAACAATCTTTGAACTATTGTGACACCACTACAGCGAAATGAGATACAGTAGCTGATTTGCCTGAGGCAGCCATAAAATAACTGGCATTTTGGCCATTTGTGGTTCAGCGTAATGGGGCTTTGGGCTTAGCCACTCCAGAAAAACCAGATCATTTCTAAATTTTCCATGTTTTTGTATTTAAATAAAGTCCAACTCTCCCAGGCCCCATTAGAAGCAGCAAACCTGGTGGTCTTGATTTTCTGTTATCTTTTAAAAGCTGGGACACATTGCTGTAGTTCCCTCCCTACCACGTATGCTTCCCTGTGCTTACTTTGCAGTCCCAGCTACCTCAGCTGCCGATCCCAGGGAAACTTCCTCTACTAATACTCCCAGGAATAGAAGACATTTGTAGCCAAACTCGTAGTAACGCTGTGGTTGCATGCATATTTGTAAGTCTGTTTTGTATAGATTTAATCTGAGGCAAAGTGACTGGATGGAAGTTTCTGCTACTTTGGGCCATACACAGATGCTTTGTCTGAGGTCTCCTTATCTTTACCTGCAAATCCCAGTTCATGTGACTTTCCATTCTGAATCAATGTGACATTCACAAGTTGAGTATTCAAAACAAGAAGAAAAGTTTAATTATTCTTCAAACTTTTAAAACACTTCAGTGTCTGTAAATCTTATAAAACGCCCCACAAACAAAAAACCCAAACCAAACCACCAACAACAAAACAAAACAAAAAAACCCCCAAAACACCCCCGCCACTTCCCACACCCTCCAAATCAAAACCTTATGTGGAACTAAAAAAAGAGAACCGCTTGTTCTCTCACTCCCTCCTCCCCTCCTCATCAGCTTGCCCTGAAGGAGACAACCTCTCTGTCCACATCTGGCAGAGAGGGAGTCACGGTTCAAAGGAACCAACAGTCAGGCCCAAACTTGTGTATTTTACAGAAACTGCTGAGCTGAGGTTGGGAGGCACTTCTAGCAAAGTAACAGCATGGATACACATAACGGAGATGAGGAAAGCTTACAACAGCCACAGTCAGAAACCTGCACTGTCAGCAGATATGTAGGTGTGCCCCACATTAGCTGTTCCACTCTCCAGGGAAGAGCTCTTTACCTTGAGGTCCATAGGCTAAAATCTAAAAGAAAAAAAAAAAACACAACAAACCCAAAAAAATTTCCCTTAGGCATCTTCAGAGGGATTAAAAGAGAAAAAGACGGTGCTATGGGGAGTTTTGTGGAAAAGCTGAAATGAGTGGACAAAAAGCCCCACTGCTAAAGCACCTGAGCAGGGCAGCTGAGCAGGGAGACTGGTGGCATGTGGGGCAGTGGGCTGGTGCGTGGGGTGGTGCATGGGCTGCTACACTGGGAGAGGCCTGTGTCCTGTCCACTGCCACTGTGTGGATGCAGGGGCTGCTTCTCAGGATGCAGCGGCTGCTTCTCAGGATGCAGCTAGGTCACTGCCTCAGCAAGAATCGGAGAGGAGAGTAGGACGAGAAACAACTACAGCTGTACCTTGGGTGTGAAACAATCCAGTATATTCATGCCTTTTTCTTCCCACTGCTTTGGTCTCGTAATTTTTAGTAAAATACTGTTTGGTAAGGCAATTGATTCTTCTTTCTTTGGGAAAATTAATTAAATAGGCAGTAAGTAATTTAGTTTGATTTTCCTAAATGTCTGGGTAAGACCTTGAGCTAGTCTTTTATTAGTGATGCCTCAGATTTGATCCTGGGCCTTGGAAACCTGGCAGCCAAGTCATGACACAGGGTTATTGTATCCGAAGATGCAACCAGTGTCTTGGAACTACAAAGAATTACAGTTTCCAGCTAAGCACTGCATGGTTAGCAGGTTGTTCTCCATTTGTGTACATTGTAACACACGGTGATGCAATACTCTACTACTTCAAGAAACTTTGCCCATAAGCATTAGCTTCCCCTCTCCCCCCATCTTTTTTCTTGCTGATATAAGTAAGTCTTCCACTGCCAGCATATAATATCTATTTAAGGAAGTTCTGCTGCTTTCTGACGTGCTGCAAACAAAACGAAACTAGCAACTTCTTGTTTTGGTCAGCGTCCACTCAGACAACAATTTCCCCTCACCTTTAATTTGATGCATTACAATGGTGCTTTCCATTGCTGCAGTTGCAAGGCTGTTTTAATCTCTCATGCAACAGCCTCACTTTTCTGCAAATGTCCATCTGTATGCTCCACAAAGAAATGAGACAATTTCGATGGCATGGTATGTCACCCACTAAGAGAGTAAGATCATGGTAAATTTCAGACATATATCCATCCAACTTTGTTCCTCTTTTTATGTGCTATTCCCTATATTTCCATAGATTTCTCCTTTTTCTTGTGAACCATACCCTGCTCTTTTGCAACTATCCAGTTCCTTTGACCTCAGATTTATTGTAAAATGGAGTCCAATTTTGTGTTGCATAGTTTTCACTGGAAAAAACCCCACCTAAAAACATGCACTTAAATGCCCTTTTCAGTTTATCTCTGCTCCTAGGTATGTGCTCATTGCATACTCAGTACAATATCTGGGCATTCATATTAGAGGTAGAACTATAGGAAATTATAGTTATACATGTATTTTAGGTCTTTCTGGACTATCCCATGGCTGAGGAGCTATGCTTAATGTAGTTCGTTGTAACTGATAGGCCTTTGCCTACAAGCTGTCCAGACTGCTTGCATTTATCAGAAACTCTCAAGCTGAGTTCTCAAAGACCTACCTTTCTGTAACATGGAAAAGAGCAAACAAAAACTGGTTCACCAGTTTTTCAGGCCCAAGGCTGACCCTCCTTTTTTCCTAGCACAAAGGCATCCTCAGTTTGTTTGGAATCTTTGGGTATAACTGCAACATAAGCATTAACTCATTATAAGAATACAATAGAAGAATAAATTAAAAAACCCAACCACATGTAGTAAGTTCTTCCCTCCACAACAAAGGCAGTCAATATCCTTGAAACACTGTGAGAAAGACATTTTCACACTGGAAGATTTCGCAGGAAATAACAAAAATCATTAATATTTTGACATCATTGTCAAATTGAAATGGGGGGGTTTTGTACGGAAATTTAATGAGTACTGAAAAGCAGTTCAGTTTGTTAGTATACAATAGATGAAACCAAAGACCTTGATGACTAGACCTCAGAACAAATATCTGCAAATGTTAAGGTGGCAAATGAGGTGTTACTTAAATGAAGGCACTCTAAGAAGACTCCTTAAACCACCCAACTTTCCAAAAACCACAGACAGGATTAGCTTGAATAAACTTCTCTCTTATTTTTCTTTTCTCCCTTGTGATGGATTTCTGGGAACACTAAGGGGTGTCACATCCATTCCCACTAATTAATTCTAGACCCTGCTTCCTCTGTGTACATTGGCAATCAGACACAATATTGTAGATTTGTTCTATCTGTGAGAGCTCAAGAGGTAAATGGGGAGAGCAAGGTCCAATTTGAATAGCCATTGGAGCCCTTGGGCTTTGACCATTCTTCCCAGTGTCCTATTGTAGGTCAGGATGCTCCTGACCTGACACTAGTCACCCGAAGACCTTTGTAGTAAACAGATCTCTGCATTGCCAACTGCTGTGCAGCTCAATGGAGGATTGTTGTTTTTCCCTTTATGCTTAAAAAATGTATAGAACCATTGAAAGAAGGTAGGTGGCCCCCGAGTCCAGTTTCAAAACATGGGGACAGATCAATAATGCTATTTATTGATTAGAAACCAGCATTAATAAAAGCCTCAGATGCAGTAAAAAATAATACTAGTAAAAAATAATAGTAGTAAAAAACCCCAAACAATCAAACCCCAGACAACAGTTACAAAAGCTTTAAATCTTAGTAAAAAGAAATAAAAATATAATTCTCTCTAACTGTTCTTCAGATTACCTCCAGAAGACTTCAGCCCTCTGCCTCTCAAGGCATTTACCTGAATTTAGTGCTTTTTTAATGCACATTCTTGTTCCCTGTGCCTTTAAAATTACAGATCAGATACAAGGAACATTTAACAGTAATGCAAATTTCCCTGATGCTGTATTCATCTTTAAATATGTCCTTTCTACCCCTGAATGATATGTAGAAATATAATTCAGCCAAGGTGTTAATTTTAAGCTTTTGCTCCTGGCTAAATGCCCTTCGCCCATCTCTGTCCATAAGGTTTGTTCAAATACCTCAGGCACAGCTGGCCAAACCCATCTCCTGCCCAAATGATGGCCTTCTGATTCACCACAAAACTGATCCAAAGCGCAATTCAGCTGTCGGGGCACTGTATCAGGAAAATCATTGCATTAAAAATAACTCCCTTTTTTTGCTACCTTCTTTTTTAACTATATGATTTCCACAGCAGGGTTAACCGCCCCAGCTACAGAAGTGTGTGTACTGGCACAGCTGCTGGACCATACTGCGGAGGGAGAGAGCAGGCAAGGACCAGTAAGAAGAGGACAGCAAGCAGGAGCTGTTCAATTCCATCCCTGAAGCCTGGAGGAAAGTCTATGGACATGTAGCCTCTGTATGCAAAAGCTTGAAATGCTGATGCTCCCACATGCCCCCATATGCTGCACAAGCATAGCAAAAGGAGCAAGATTTGCAAGTCACCGCTAGCTCTCAGCTGAGAGCCTGCAGCAGTGATCTGACACTCTGACCTAGCTCCTGTGTGTCCCCTGCTTCTGGCTACAAGGGCACTGGGACATTGCATTTTCCCCAGTGGAGACCCCAACACCACGGATGCTGTGCACAAAGCTCTGTCCTGCAGTGAAATCTGTGTGTAACCTCTCCACCAACATAGTATCATGTGTTTGCATTTATTCATAAAAGATATTGACATTCAAGACAAGACATTGCTGGAAATAGTTTTGTTTAAAGGTAGGTGCTATCTATAGTCAAGCCATTAATCAGTCTAGCACCCCACTGTTTTAACAAAAGGTTTTTATTAATAGAAGATACCTGCAGCCACTAATGAAGACAAAAACCAGTTCCCATCGAAGCACCAGAGCCAAATATGTCAACAACAGTACAGCTCCTATGTATGTATCGTATTTTCTATTGATGGCTATGTGCAAAATACCTAGCAGAAAATCTGTGATAAGAAAAGAAAAGAAGAGAGGAGAAGAGAAAAGAGAAAAGAAAAGAGAAGAGAAGAGAAGAAAAGAAAAGAAAAGAAAAGAAAAGAAAAGAAAAGAAAAGAAAGAAAAGAGGATTGCTAATGACTGAGAGATACACTCTACACTTATTTCAGAAGATTTTGGAGTAATCTTTTTCTTTTCTCTCTTCTAATGTGACCAATAGTTCATGTAAAAAAAAGGTAAAGCCATTAAAATGAGTAACAGAATTATTGCACAGACACTATTAAGCATGCCTACAAGAAAGGAGTAAGTTGTGGGTTTGTTTTTTCATTTTTATTTCTATTAAACTTACTATAAGCTGAAAACTTTCTGTCTATACACAGCATTACTCTTTGACAATTACAACATTCCCATAAAATATACATTCAGCTTGACACCATTTTAACACAATTTGTCTTTGAAAACTGAAAGAGGCCATATGCCAACAGGACAGAGGTACAGACCACTGGATGTTTGTACATCTCAGGAAGGTAGCTGTGTCCCTCCAACCTCGTTTGGTCTGCAACCAACCTATTTTTAAAAAATCTTCTGCTCTACTACCAGATGAAGTGGTAATTAGTGAGGAAGTTAGGCATTGCCCAGTACCTAAATTATACCTTGCATTTTGTGTCATTTAGGTTAGGGCTTTCAATGCTTTGGGGAAATATATTACGCATTTTTTTAGAACAAAGGTACAAAGAAACTGCATTATAACTCAGCTAATTTTTGGACAGTTAACTGAAGTTAACACACGTGTGTGCAGGCACATGTATGTGTGTCTGTGTCCCTCTAACTAAACGTCTGCCCTCTCAAATCAACTACCTCAACTAACTGCCTACAATGGTGGGGGACAATTTGTTAATGGCTTTCCAGTCGCAACAGGACTAAGAATTACATGTAGAGAAATATTAGCTTTATATTTATATGCTCAGTAGCTGTTAAGAGCCTGCAAGAGGTTGAAGATATAGTTTACTGATCTGTATTTATTTCTCTACAAGACAAAAAACCTAGGGTCACCGTCTACACCAGATGAACCATCAAAGCCCTGGTATATGTTTGCAAATGACATGAGGTTAACGAGTCTTGAGAGAAGCAGTTGCTCAAATGACTGTAGGTGTATCGAGATAACCAAAGCCTTTACTTCAGTTTTCCTCTTAGCAGACTAGAGCATGATGAAAGAAGAGCCTTGTTTCTCCAATCAGTCATTCTGGCCCAATCTGTCAGGCATTTCTCTGCAATCACAGCCAGAAGTACAACATTACATTCTTTCCAAGATCAGTGGTCAAAATCTGATAATTAGGATGCATCTGTCTGTGTTATTCCCTATAAGCATGTAAAGAAACTTAACACAAGTTTGCTCAAGGAGAATTGGAAGCAGCTAGAAGTTGTGTTGACCATTTTGATTGCAGGAGTAACAACCAAAATGCCAACTGCAGACAGTTTCCCATTTCTGAATCCCAAAGGCTGGTGGAAAAACCAATCATACACAGGAGAGAAGAACAGTATGTTGGACATGGATTGTACTGAGTATTTTATGCTGAAGTAATTGATACAATGTATTTAGAGAGGGACTCTAGTGTCCAATCTTTGCATGTTGTGTGAACGATGATAGAAGAGCTAGCAGAAAAGTTAATTTCAGAGGGCATTGATGCTATGGGATGCCTTGACACTGACCCAAACCCCAACATCCTTGTGCTCACAGGCATTTCTTCAGGCTGCCATGAATTCAGAAGTCCACACAATAGTTCATCAAAACATAGATCTTAATCTTTGAAAGAAAAAACGGTATGAGATTCAACAAGGTCAAGTGCAGGGTCCTACACTTTGGCCACAACAATCCCATGTATTGCTACAGACTGCGGGATGAGTGGCTGGAGAGCGGCACAGCAGAGAGGAGTCCTCNAAAAGACTGGATGCCACACTTAGTGGCATGGTTTAGCTGAGTGGTGGTGGTAGGTCATAGGCTGGACTCAATGATCTCAGAGGTCTTTTCCAGCCTTACTTATTCTGTGATTCTATGATTCTATAAATGAAAAAAGGGTAATTTGGAAAAAAACCCCAACAACTGCTGATGGGGACTTCTGTGCAGGGTTGGTTAGTTAGTTGAAACTCAGTGCTGTGGCAACAGATGCATTTGGCCCTTACCTGGCATGACTATAAGATGCAGGTGTCCCAGCAGGAGGGTTTAGACGCATGAGATGAGATAGGAGTGATTTGGGAACTGCACTGCTTTGTGCTGCTGCAAACATGTCCCAGAGCTAACAGTGCCCCATCACATCCTTAGCATGTTTCCAGGGCTGGGAGGCTGCCATCACATGTGTAGCTACTTTAGATCACATTAATTGCCATTTTTTCCAGTTAAAATCCCAAAAGAGATGAAAGGAAGCCTCCTGACATCTTCACTTATGTGTGAGCCAAGTCAGCTTAGAAAAACATGAAAAGAAATGCTTCTTCCAGGACACCATGGAAGGAGCCATTTGGGCTTTCTGTTCACTATTTGCTCGATAGCTGTGAAGCATGCTCCAGTCAGTATTTATGTAGCATTAGGGATTTGTACACCTTTTTCTTACTCCTTCTGCAATGCCCTGTCCCTTGAAGATATTTTGAGAGTTACTCCTACCTGTTTGGGTCCAGAGATCGCTCTAGCACAAAGGGTGAGCCTGTAACATCTGTGGATCATTCCAAAATTCCTTAAACATTTATTTCAGGCACATTCCCAGGAATCAAGAGACTCAGTTGTAATTGCATTCTTCCTGAAATTTATTATTGGTTGGCACTTCACATTGTCTTTCTAATGCCTGAGTCCCGAGTAATCATACTCTGCACACACATTTGAAGAGCAAAATCTATTTCTGAAAAAATAACAGCAGCATTTCACAACATCTAAACATGTACACCAGAGAAAGTTTAGCAAACCCGTTGTACATCCTACCAGCAGCCCCATAGCTGCCGATTGTTATCTGTTTTTATGTTTTAAGATGTTTAAAAATTACAATCAAACAACTCTCCACAACAAAAAATGAGTACTTTTTCTTCTTTGGATGAGATTTCTTCCTGTGCCAAGGATCACAGCAATGAGCAAAGCAGTATCATTGCATGCCCACACAGGCCTCCCTGCTGCCTTTGGTATGTGCTAGCTGTACACAGAATTAAAGAGAGATTAATATAAAGAAGAGACTTTGGAAGCAAGCCTTAACACAGATTTGCTCGGCTGATTGGTTTTGCCTATCTCACCCTTTACGCAGGGTTACGCTGTCAAATCTGATACTTGTTGGGACTGTGACTGAAAACACCTCCAGCTCTTCCTGTATAAGGAGGAGTGGAAGGCTGGGCTGGCAGCCCCTTTGAAGACAGCCCTGGCAATCTGCTCCCAGGGTGGCCAGGCAAGCTGCCCTGGCTATGCTGCCTCTGTGTTATTCCACCCCAAAAACCTCAGGCTCGCCCTTTAGCACTTCCCCCACACAGCCCCATCAGGATGTGATGGACTCTAAAAGCGACAATCTTGCCTCTCCCCTGGCAGTGTGCAGGGGTCCCTACACAGGTGCTGTGCTTGGCCAGCTATTGTGCTATGCTTAAGCTTAGTTATTTTTACTGCATTTCTTGCAATTGTCAAAGACTCATTAGATGTTTACTCTTGACTGAGGTAGTTTGGTGTTGTTTGTTCAAAAGTTGTGCTACAAGGGCTAAAGTAAATCAATTTTTTGCATCCAATCATAATGAAAACTTCTCCCATACCACGCTGGCTGATTTGCATGCTAATATATTGGTCATTTTTAAAAAATAGAGCTAAAAGAGCTCAGTGGAACTGCCTGTGTAGTTTAATTTTAGACATAATAGGGACCTAATGGCCATATAGGAAAATAAAATATTCCACAAATAGAAACACCTTGACATCTTTCAACTGTTCAATACAATTTACAAAATACTTTGAGTGAATAAAACATCAGTTTGTAAAATAACTTCAGCTAATTTTGCCCTCAGATTAACACTTAAACAGGAACCAGCCCTGTTTCACTGTAGAAAAGAAGTTATTTAAACAAACTTTAGAATTAAGGCTTATTTACACTTCGTTGCCTGGTCAGTTTGAGCTGTTCTGCTTAAAAACATGATAATATACAACTTTTTTTCTTTTTTCTTCTTTCTTTCTTTTTTTTCAAATGAGCTGTTGTTTTAATGTGTGTTATTAAACCATTTCAGAAATTTATAGGGAGGCATGTGGTAAAATCATGTTGATACCTGCCTGGTCTTAGCAAATGGATCTCTGCTTCATTCCTTTCCTGGGTCACTGGTTGATCCCACCTGCCCTCTCTCACCTTCCTCTCCAAATATCCACTTACCACTTGAGCACTAGCAGGCACCGAGACCCTCTCTGTCCTCTACAAGCTAAAATGTCGGTGAGTCTGGGTACCCAAAGTGATGCCACAGTGGTAGCCCCAGTTTGGCCACCCTTTTTCTTCCTGGGCCCATGAGATCCTGCCACCACGCACCTCCAAGGGGGTCTGCAAAGCTGTGATATTGGACCTCCTTGTCAAATTACTCTTTTCAAGCCACTCCCCTCCTCATTCCTCACAGCAGCAGTGTAAGAAATTGTAGGAAGGTGGTCCCCTCTTTCCACCTCCAAAACCAATCAGTTATGACTCACAGTGAAAGCTGCTACCATACCCATCTCACCTACTTCTTTCTAGTTAACCTACCACAAACCAAAATGGGAAGTCCTAAAGAGGAAAGGATTTGAAGGAAAGTGAAATCCAGAAAAGAAAAAGTGTCAAGATTATATTCCTGTCTGACAGTTGCTCAGACTTTGGCTTTGATTCAGTGTTGGATACCATACACAGATACAAAAAAGAGAGCTTCCACCCAAATTGTCCCAGAAACCATAAAGCACACTCATCCGCTCAGCCTGTCTATGCAGTACAAGATCCACCTTCACTTCTGCAGCTCTCTGCTGTACAAAACCCACGGCCCATTTGCCTGTTACGCCACTTTTCCAGCAAAATTTTCCCTGTCATTGAGCAATATTCTTTATGATACTACTATCCAAGCACAGCATTTTTTCTCCTTTATTATTAATAACATTCAGTTAGATGCAGTCTTCATGGTTTATTTTAAAATCTTTGGTGCTATCTTTACATCTGCAGTTATGCACCTTCAGCAATTGTCTCACACTTTGAACAGCATAAGCTGTGAACATGTTTTACGTGAAAAGCCCACATGCAATATATAGAAATCCACACCAAAAAAAATAAAATTACAAAAAAAAATCTGTTCCATCACAGGACATGAGATTTGCAATAATCACCACCAGAGCCTGTCAGAGAAGTATATACCCTATTCCCAGGTGTGCTCTTTATAGGAGGAAGGGCACAGAGCATTGAGGGTTTAGTTTGCACGAGCTGTTACAGCATTTTCCAGGGCAGTTCAACGTGACTGATGGAATTGCTCAGCAGGCAGCCTACCTCTTCCTGCATTGCAGTCCCCCCTGCTTTTGAAGGAGTTTCGCAGACTATAGCAAGCAGCACTCACAGTAGGCAGATATTTCTGATCAGCACAGAAGCCTAGCAGGAATATCGGTCCATCTGCCAAAAGCACATCCCTTTCTGCAGCTACTCAGGTGAGAATTACCAGCTCCTTTCTCCCCCACAGCATCCAGCAAAAAGAGTTATCAGCTGCAGAAATAAAATAAGAGGCTGCTGACCCAGAATGAATGGAGGGATTTCAATGTCATCAGGGTTTCTGAGCACAAATCTTCCACTTGCAATCACAAAATACAGTCCAGACCTTTTAAAGTTCCTGGTATCATTGACCTTTTAGGATGTCCTACATAAACATTAGGACATCTTCCATGGCAATCAAACAGACTTTAAAATAGGAAGAGGTAATAGTAACCTTTTCTGTACATAAACAGATGTTTCTCAGCAAAGTATAGCCATATGCTTTCTATCATTAGTCCCAGTATTACTCAGTAATTCCCAATGTGAAAGAAAAAAAAAA
>WEIS01009193.1:0-11097 GCA_013389965.1 Todus mexicanus | reverse complement strand
CTTTGACACCAGGAACCTTGATGGTGCAATTTGCCCACCACCCCCTGCCACCCTCCCCCCAAGCGGATAAGATCTTTGGCGAGGAAATGCAAATTGTTGAGAGTGATTCAGGATGTTCTTGTGATCATTGGCTGGGACTTGATCTGCAGCTGACAGGCACACACATGGGGTAGGGCTTGGGGAGGAAATGCAAAGTTTCTGCCAATTCTATAGGGAATAAGCATTTTGATAGGTGACTTTACAAAAGCAATGCAAAGACAAGCCTCGCATCTCATACAGCTCTGAAGGAGGCTTGTCAAGTTCCAAGCAAACTATAAGGCTTATCTGTTTGCTCAAGCTTTCTGTGACAAATTGGAGCATCCAATCCGCAGCTTGGAGTAATCCCGTAGCACAGGAAATCAAGATGGGTAACGGCTGTATACGATTCCTACTTCTTTAAATGCCCATATCATCTTAATCTGCCATATAGACGGCTAGCAGTTAGACCAGGGGAAAGGTTGAACCTCAGAAAGATGTTCCCTCAAGCCACCAGCACTAGATCCACTTAAATTGAATTCATAATTAGGTTATTTGTAGCTTTTAGGATTTTGAAAGTTTTAACAATGGGAAAATTATCTGGCTGATATTACTGCTGTCTTACCTGCCATGTGGTGGTTATTACTGCAGATATGCAGAGCCTAATGATAAGAGATGCCTCTTGTAAGTGCAGTACGTCCATTCTAATCAAGTGCTACATTTATCTCTCTGCATTACTGAGCCTCTGGGTTTTGTACAAGTGACACAAAATTGTTGTGAGGATCTATCAGCGTCCTGCATCTCGACTAACGTTTCAATATGATCTCATCTCCCACTGATGTTGACAGAGCCAGGCTCAATCCCTGGCCTAGAAATCCTGAGAGAAAGACCAACAGCAATAAAAAGTATTTTTTACTATTACAATATAGACTGCTTTAGCAAAAAGGAAAAATAAGAAAAAAAGAAAAAAAAAGGCACAAGAGAGAGAACACTGCTCTTTTTGGAAGGATATGGCAAAATATCTGTAGGATGATGCTCTTCATCCAATTTTACAGGTACCATTAATGGTAGCAGGGTAAGAATGAGTGATTATGCTCTACCAAACAGTCCGTGTGGGAGAGCAGACAGCTGATGTCCAACCACTTAGGCCTATGCCTTGCGCACCAGACCGTAGTATGGAAATGCACGTGGATATTTAATTGTTATTCAACTACAAGTTGCCTGGATTTATGAGTCTGGGAAGCGCATCTGCTGCAGTGAGAAATGAGTGTTTATTAGCACAGTAGCTGTGCTGGCCTTTCCTGCAGAGAGGCAAAGTGCCCCCATCTATAGAAAATGGATTAAAAGGGGGCAGTGTATCACTCATGTGCCATTTACCTTTGTGAAGTGCAGCTGGAAAAATGCCACTATACAGATACATTTCCATCATGAACTCTGAACAGCTTTTACTGCTGCTTGTCTCAGATAATAAAAGTGCAGCAGCTGTCCTTTTATCAAATCCCAATTTGGAGAAATGTATACCTAAATAAGGGACATAAGCCTCCTCCTTCAGGGACAGCTACATGGATAAATGAGAATAAACCTTTTAAGAGCTAGGTTAGAAAGATGGGATCATTGCCCTGTATTCAAGAATTTTTTCTGGTTGCAGCAACCTTCTGTGGTTGCTCTGAACACAACCTCTTTCCTCCTCAGTTCCTCTTCCATTGCTTTTACCCATGACAGCATCCTCCTGGGCTCCTGCAGTCCTGTTCATCCCTTTCTCTCCCATATGGGCTGGCACTACTGGGTGACCTCCCTTCACCTATCCAGTCAGCCTCCCTGACCAGGCCATGCCCATCTTGTGCCCTTTTGAGGGAAGCATCACCTAGGAGGTGAAGTGGGAGGTTAGGCACAGAATAGCAGCAAGGCATCTTCCAGCACACCCCAAATCTGCAGCAAAAGTCTGATGTCTGTACTTCTCCTGCTTATTGCAGTTTCAGTCTCTACTCTTACAGTGTCCAACTCTCCTCCTTTCCTGGGCTAGTATATTTTTTACTGAATTGATTTTTTTTTTACAGTTTGTTGAGCTGCATGAGCTCATCAAAGGGCCAGACAAGCACCAGACCTGTATAAAGAAAGCAGCAGGACTGGGAGCAGAAGTATCCTTTTTGATACCAGCAGTCCGTTAGATTTGACTCGCCTGCCCTGTGATGTCACTCCCTAAGACTAGTTTCTTCTGTGAAACAGGGAGGTTTGACTACACTGCTGAGAAGCCTTCAGATACTTCTTTTGCCTTTGCCATCATTTGCTGCACTTTTCTCTGTTCTTGAAAAATGCAGAAAAAAATAATCACAAAGGCAGTTTTATAGAGACTTCCTTACCACCTCTTTTCTGCTCGTCATCTTCCTCTCCTGTTTCTGTCATTTACCCTTCCCAAAATCTTCCTGCTGTAATTCTCCATGCTCCTGGCGACTTTGTCCTATCACCCCACAAGCAGCTGTTGACATCTAGAAACACAATCTTGATCCAGGCTCTTTTTGCTTGCAAACACACTGCACAAGGAGGACAGACAAACGCAGGCCTGCTTTCTCAGGACAAGCTTCAGGGAAGAAAAAAAAAAAGTATTACACAATCCACAAGACATGCGCATTACTCAACAAAACAATCGTGGGTATCCTATTTCTGCACCCTGCCTCTCAGTGCTTGTTTCTTTCCAGCATCGAACCAACGCGCTGAAGCCAGGACCCAGTAACAACTGCGCACATACAAACCTAAAGCCTGCGATGGAGGGGACTTTGGGGTACAGCTCTAGCAAGGAGCAGAAGCAGTCCTGCTGGGAAGGACAGAAGTATCTTGCTGTGTTTGTTTTGTGATGTGGTCTGATCATTTACACTGTCGAATTAATAAAAATAACAAGACAGCAGCTTTCCAAATGGAATCCATTGCTAACTGTCATTCATGGCTCTATTCTTATTCCACATATATTAGGAAGCGCACATTATCTGATAAGACAAACAAAGAAATGCCTTTATATTGTAAGGAGAAAAAAAAATCCTTCTAGAAATACTGTAGAAGCATTCACATCCTCTATTTTTGTCTTTTATAAAAGGCGGGCTGTGTCTTCTTATCATCGAGGAAAAAGTAAACAATCGTAATTTAATCAGTTCTGTCTTTGCTTCATTTGCATCAGCAAGAATAAAAGACAACGGCAGAAAAGAAAACAGCAGCTTTGTGCTAAAAGTTTGAATGCACAAAATGCTTCTTTCTCCAGCTGTCAAACATTAAAAAACGCTATGCATACCAGTAATAATAAAAGTGTCAAACAACTGACCACAATGAGAATCACAATGCTTCATTAAAAGCTCCAAAGCAGAGTAGAAAAGCTTACAGACATTTGTTAAACAGAACTAAATGGTAAGCTACTTTCCAAAAGTGTCAGAAGATGCTTTCATCTGTCTAGTCACTCAGATAAATATCTCGCTGCTTATTTCAGCCCCGTCTTGGAGCACAGCCGGACTCAGCAGTAACAGCAGGATGTGCCGTTTGCATTCCTGAGACTGGGGCATCTCTCAGCAAACCAGAAAATGTTAATAGCCTTTCCCTGATCGGGCCTTCATCCCATGTGGCACAGGGATATAACCAGTAATACATAATTACATATGTAAATACAAAATTAGTTGGAGAACCTAACCTATTTGTTCAGCTGACAGGTGATGTTGTGATAAGGAATTTCAGCAGACAGGATATTTATAGACCCTTTATCTCTACATACAATCAGAACTAAAATGTCAAACAATACCCTGAATAAAGGGTTGTTTCAGTTCAACTTTTCTCCATTGTTGCTTTTCCCTCTTGTTTTGGGGTTTTTTTCTCCGTCTGTCTGGTTACTGCTTAAAACTTGGCAGTGAGAGAAGAAAGGGAATGTGACTCACGCTGACAACTTCATTTGCTGTAAGAGACCTCAGTAATTGCTCTAACCCACTTACAGGAAAGCTACCCCTCTCTTCCTCCACCCTTAGATAGACAGAGGCCATATTTGTATCAGGAGCAGCCTGGCTGAGCTCAGAGGTCATGCTATCACTTATGAAGTAACCAGGCCTCTTTCTTTTCGCTTTTCTTCTTCTGGATTCAAGTTAACGCTTCATGAGAACTTAAAGCAGCTGCAGTGTAAGGAGCAGCTTCCTGACATGGATTTCTCATGAACCTAATCACCAGGGTTTCCAAAGGACTCATGGCTCAAATGCAGCAGGGTTGAAGTGGCTGCTCCCATGACACGCACCAGCTTGGCAGCCAGCACCACAGCTCCTGCATAAAGCTACCGAGGAGTCAAACAATTGCCACCTTCTCCTTTTCCTATGGGATGGGAGGAGGGGACAGTAAATAGGAACAGGAGAAGAATCAGCACAGATGCCTATGCAGCGCTCTACCAAAATATATTTTCATTTTTAATTACATAATCAACGTAATGAGAGCAGCATTCGTAGTGAGGTGGTGGAACAGATGGCAAGGATTTAGTTTTCAGCGAGACGTTAATTAACAGCAACTCTGGTTGCTGCTGGAAAAGGGGGTTTGTTCTGTTCTAGCAGGGTTAAGACACGTGCTTACTACATGGGACAAAAGTCAGTTTCCAAACACAGACTTGTGATCTTTGATTATTTTTTTTTCTCCCCTACATCCTTGTTGAAATTTCCAGGACACTCTCTAAAACAGAGCAACATCCCACACGCAAAGCCTTATTTAAAACCAGCACAAGTTTGAGTCCTAGCTGTAGCTTAGGATTCTTCTTGCAAACGCACTTGAATGCTCTGTGGACACACAAACACAAAGAGGAAGGGTAAGGAGAGTTAGTATGATTAGGTGAGAGAGCTTTGTGCAACTTAAACTGCAGATAAGGCCTGTGTAAGATCCAGCAGCTTCATGGAGATACAGTTAAAGTTAAAGCTTTCTTAGATGCTCGTGAATTTCTCTCTCCTCTTTCCTCCTTCCACACACTTGGACTTAACATCTTCAGCACACTGACGCAGCTGAGTTGGAAAGAGCTATCCCAAGGGGAACTGAAGCAGAAAGTAGCTATGAAAGATATTTAATAAAACCACAGGCAGATAATACATCACCCAGACACAATGAATAGGGAAACAGCACATGCAGCCAAAAAGTCTGGCCTCTATGTTTTTTGTCTGATAAGCTGGCTGGACAGCCAGGCACACTGAACAGCCCACAAACACCCAGTTCTTCCCTCCCTGTGCTGCCAGGTGACCTGAGATTGCTTTTCCCTGCTTTGCATTCACCCTCAGAGGCTCTCCAGAGTCATACGCCCAAGTCCTGCAGAGGCCTGTGGGCCACATTCCTCCGGGGATTACATCCATCCTCATCAGGAGAGAGGGAAGAGAGAAGCAGGCGCAAGGGATGGGCAAGCAGTGGGGAGGGAGGAGCCCTGTGGGGGGAGGAAGGAGATCGCTGGAGAGAACATCAAAATGAACATGGGCAGGAGCTGGAGGATGGTGCTGCAGGAAAGGGAAACGGTCATGTACTGTACCAATATTATATAAAACAGGACAACAGGGCATCTAGAGTCATCCGCTGGGGAGCTTGGAAATGAGCTACCCTTTATTCTCACGTCTCACCACTCATCCCTGAGCTGCCAGCAAACATCTAACAGCTGACAAGAAACATCTCTGCCCATTCGAGCAACAGGCACATCTAGATAGGATGCTTTTCCATTCCTCCCACTTACTCCATCTCCATGCAGGCAGTAGATGGTTGTGGGTCTGTGCTGTAAGCTGCAAACCACATCTCACCCCATTACCCAGGGGGAGTGAGTGGTATGATTGAAAATGATTTTTTATTTTCTTTCAATGTGTTAAAAGCATAGATGAGTTAAAAATTACATTAAAGAATATTGGTGTTATTAAGTCCAGCACTAAAGAAATGAGCATATGCCTGAACTAAGAATGTCTGTTACACCTTTCAGCAGCTACTTTAACTCAAAATATCCAGCCAGGCTCCCATGCCATATTGCTCTCAGCTCTAAGAAAGTGCATCCTGACATTGTTATGCCGAGTATAACTAACCTGCAGCATTGTATGTGATCTGAGCCTCCATCAGTTCATGTTGTGTTAAGACAGAAATGGGCCACAGAGAGGAACTCAGTATCTTGCATACATCAGATGGCAGAGACTCTTTGCAGGATGATTTTCAGGAGAAGTGCCAGATATCACCGAAACTGTGCTTAGGAGGTGCAAAGTAGAGGAAAGAGAAGAACACCAAAAAAATTCTGCTTAGGCTGTCCTCCTTTCACAGGGGTTAAGAGGGAGATGTGAGAATCAACAGAACTGCATTTGTACTTAACGGCTACTTTTTTGGGAGGAGAGGGGGGTGACTAAAGCCCTTTGCCCTTATTACCTTAAAAAAAATAAAGTCAACACAAGTTAACTCTTCAAGCAAAACCAAAAAGATAAGCAACCAACAAATGCACAGACAAGCACTGACTTCAGTGGATCTGCAAGGCTGAATTTGGCTTGAATTCTGTGAAGTACTTTCAAAGCAGGAGCATACTGCATACAAATGAGCGTTAAATAATTCGCATCATTAAGAGAGCTCTGAGCAGCTCATCTGGACTTTGAAAAAAGCTAAAGGAAATGTACATTGTTTGAATACCATTAGGGACAGTCATTAACAAGCATTAAGACATCTACAGTATCGACACTTAGTGCTGTAATAAGAGACCCATCCTCCTTCCCAGGTTATTTTCTTTATTGATTTGTAGAATTTCTTGTTCACAAGCTTTAGAGTGCCACAGGCCTCAGCAATTCCTGCAGGAATAGCCATTAAAGATCTCCACAATTACTTCTTTTTTAGATTGCATCTTTTAATTTTGGTTTTATAGAACCATAGTCCTGTTTGTTTGGTGTAGATAGTGTAGCCAATTTAAACACCAATCTATGTGAAAGAAACGAAGTCACAAATAGGCAAATGGATTTATCAGGATGAGACAGAAGGAAGCAGTGTAACAGAAATAGTCTAAAGGGTCTGGGATGCCCAGTTTCCTGGTTTGACCATTTCACTCAGCACTAAGCAGAGATGCTGTAGGACTAAGGATAAGCTGTGGCCCCATACCATATCTCAAATGCCTGAAGACATGTTTCAGAAGCAGCAGGGACAGTACAGAACAGGTCAGGGGAAGAACACAAGTTATGGAAAGAACCAAAGGTACAATATAGTTTAACATGGTTGAAGGTATTCAAGTGCCGGGGTTGACAAGTGATGGAATACTAAGAGCTAAATATGTGCAGCAAAGTGCACAGGGGGAGGCAGGGGCAGGCAACAGCCCACAGGCAGTTGAAGGGGAGCTGGAAGGAATCTTTAATGAAGGCAGAAATCGTTCTGGGTGACTCAGAATATTGGTATTCACAAAGAAAATTGAGAACAGGCAAAAATAAATAAAGCTGAAAGCAAAACCCAAAGGCCAAATCCCTCTCAATAGCCAGAACACTGATATAATCTGAGCAACCAAACAACAGGTCCTTGTGAAAACCTCCTCCCAGCTACTTCCTGCACACCAGCTTCTCTCCACGGCTAGCAATGTCTGCAAGCAGCTCCCACTGCCCAAGCCAGAGAGCTTTGCAGGCTGCTCTTGCACTGATACCATTTTCCTTGCAAAATGCAGCCCTGGTGGTCTTCGCTCCACACCCCCAGCCCTTGGCTTTGCTGTGACATCTCAACTAGCGCATTGTGGAACTTCACAAACTTCCCTTGAGCCCTGAGCAGCTCAGCTTGGCTTTCATTAGCTGCCAGTGTCGCAGGCACACACAGTGGTCACTGACGGATTCAAAGTCATGCTAGTTTTATTTCTGAGTCGATTTACGCTAGCCAACTTCCAGATCCTGCTGCCATCAGCCCAAAATGCGTGCAGGCAGCATTTAACTAAAACCCCAAGTTCTGCAAGTTTTGCAGTGAAGACTGACAACCAGATTAGTTTCAATTTCTTATGCAAGTGGGACGGCCTTTTGCCTTTCTTTTTAAAATTTTCATTAAAGAACAGTCAAAGAAGTTACAGTTGCACATATGGGAACGGAGATCAGTAAGACTGAAGAACAGGAAAGACTTCCTGACCGTGCAATCTATTAGTCAATGGAGCAGTCTCCCAAAGGAGGCAACGGGAGCACAAGAAGTGCTTTAGAAAGCCACTATTAAGTGCTCCAAGTGACGCACCCAACTCCTCGAGGACTGCCATGAGACACGCGGCCTTCAACAGCGCAGGACGCCTGCCATTAGCCTGCTAATGCACATCCTGCCTTGGCCAAGTGCTGTTTGGGAATAGCTCATTGACTTCAAATTTCATTAACGAGAAAATATTAGAAGAAAATTCTCTAATGGTAGGGGCGGGCTTTTACAATGTATCTTCCCTTTATGAAAGGTGATTATTACTAGGGGGAAGAAGTGAACAGTTTTATTAGTATTTGTATTAGGATTTATTCATTAAAAACTTTCCTTAAGCGACTTCAAAGTAGAAAATACTAAACTGTTCGGATCCCCTCTCTGCCTCTTTCACCCTGAAGAAAACAGCCACTTCTCTATCTCCTGCCAGCATTTCCAAATAAATACAAAAGTAAAAAAGTAAAGGCCACCAATTATAGCAGGGTTTAGGGTTGAGAATACAGATCCATAATTTCTTCACCTAAGAAGGCAGATAAAATCAAGACACAAGTTCAGGTGCTAGAATTAAGGAAAAATGTAGACTTATAAATGTTTCCAGGAGGAAAAACATAAGGGGGGAGAAAGATTAAACTATTTTTCAAATATTTTAATGTCAGTTCAAATCCAAGCACTTGAAATGCTGACCTCATACTCTTCTGGCTAGTATACACTGAGCTGTGTAACAGGAACATGGTTTCAATGGTTCAGCTGGTAACTTCCAAACACATTGTATTTAGACTTCAAATTTAACCTTAATACTGAATATCTAGGTTTAAAGTTTAGTCAACACAAGTCATCAATCATCGGTACAGGCAATGAGCTTTAGATCTGTCGTAAGTCAGTCCATGTATGATTTGATATTTCTAACATTCTGAAGAGACAAAAATCCATTGAGGGGTGGGACAGAAAGGGGGAGATGATTGCTTTATTTTTTGAAAGCAGACTCACCAACGCAGCACCGATGTCTGCCTGTACTGTTGAACTGGACCTTTGCCTCAACTGCAACATTTTGTTTCTTCAGAAGAATAAGAGACTTCAGGGGACTGACACAACAGAAAGGGGGAATTGTCAGAGTCATTTCAGCACCTAATTCATTCCCCATCTCAAGTCCCTCAATCGGGACTCTAGGGAGCCTTCTGAGAACAAACACTAAGGACACGGTACCTTTAAAGACCAATGACATTTGGCCAATTAAATCTGTCAGGGAAAACTCTTGACATGTGTCCACACTTCATCCCATGCCTGTCATTCCAGCTGCTGGAACAGTTGTGTGGAATTAACTGCATCAACAGAAAACAATTGGGTGAAATATCTGACGTCAGTGACCCAACTCGCGTTACCTGCAACCGTCTATAACCCAACAATTAGATCCATCATTAGCAGCTTGGCTTAATTATAACTTAGAACTTCTTCAAGCATAGACTTGGCAGAAGATTTTAAATAACTATAATTAATTATATAGAAAGCCTGAAGTGTCTTCTGGCCCATTGTTATTTTTATTTTCTGCTTTCCCCACACTGACACCAGAACTTGGTTTCATAAAGGAACTGGGCTGTAGGCTAAAAGAGAGGCATCTCTTACAGCCTGACAAACACAGAAAGAAATACCTTTAATGTTTTATATAAAGAGAAACAAAGCTTCAATTTTTTTTCTTTTTAATCCTGACTACGAGATGCAAAAAGCAATATTATCCTAACCTATACTAGGTCAGTCCCACTCTTTACATGAATGACTTTCTTTCCTGCCTTCCATGAAAAAGGCTTTTTGCGCTCCCCAGATGACTGTTGTTGGTCATTATCAGAGAGCTGGTACTGGGCAGCTGTACCTCAGCCTGAACCAGCTACTTGAATTTTAACCAGTAAAAAGCAAACCACATAATTAGTGCCAGAAACGCTGCAACTTCTTAAAAGACACAGTGAAGGAGGAAAGGTATTATCATGCAAACTTTTCCCACTCAGCTTTTCAGTGCCTACCTGCAAGATTAAAATAATATGGGAAAGAGACAGTACACAGAGGGCTTTTTTTGAACAATTTGTGGCGATGGGCATCATTTCGGTTTTGGTTTTGCTTTGGCCAAAGGAAAGAGGGAGCCCTCTAGGGGTAGAAACACAAAGCCCTGGAGGCGGATTCAGACACCTGCAGAACGATTTGTCTTTTCCACAGAGCGCCTCCTGCCTTCCCTTGTGCCAGGGCTCAGAAGTTGAAGGTGTACATAGAAAAATCAGGCGGGGTAGAAGGAAGTCACAGGTTCTTTCCTGGAAGCGCTTGTTCTACAGCCTAGAATATGATGTGGGAAGTAAGTCTCTATCATTTGTGCAATTGTTTTCAGGGAAAACAGAATATCACCAAACTGCAGACTGAAGTACTGTGGCTAGTCTGGCCCACCGCAACATAGCTAGAATTTTTTCTTTTAGGCCGTGCAGAAGATTTGTTTTTGCCTTACTATATGCCTCAAGCATACAATGAACTCTTATCTAAAATGAGCAGATTTAGGTTTGTCAAGGCATGTTCAAAATATTTCTTTCCAAGAGCTACTTCTATTTGAAGGCTAGATAACAGCTGCACCATTTAAGCATTTAAATATTTTCTCATTCTAATGAGAACTTAAGATTCTTTCCAAACAGCTCAATATAACAACGCAAGAATGTGGCAAACCCAAACTTCAAAACATTTTAACTCCAGTAAAAAAAACAACAAAACAAAACAAAACAAAAAACCCCCACAAAATGCAAGTATCAAAAAGCAACTAACAAGATGTTAAGAATTAGTTGTAGTGCAACAGGCAACAGACTTTGTTAGATATCCAAAATAGAGAAGTTCAAGATCAACTTAAAACTTTGAAAAAACGAGGTGGGTTTTTTTAATGTAAGGGATGTTGACTTTAAGATATCTGCACAGTTACTTACA
>WEIS01009178.1:1445-20630 GCA_013389965.1 Todus mexicanus | reverse complement strand
GCACAATGGAAGAGATCAGACTGGATGGAGCTCTTTATCTTTACACCTTGCATGTTGGTAGGATGGAGAATTTCCTGTGTATACACTTCCTGACAAAGACAAGTACCTGTGTTAGTCTTCCATTGATATTCATCAGGACAATACCCCATTTAGTAGTTTTTCATTCCTGTCTATTTTAAAGACTAGATCATGAGAGGAGAGGCCTCTCAAAACTCTGTAGTCTGAGGCTCAATATTACTAAAATGCACACAAATTATTGTAATGGTGCTGAAATTTTTGAAAACGGAAATGTAGTAAAAATATAAAGCCAGAAAGTAGTGCAAATATCATGGCTATCAGAAGAATTGGTCAAAGTAAATAACTGTAAATTTCTATGTGTACCTGAATGATCCAAATCTCTAATATCAAATAGGAAGGCTGACATGCAAGCAAAATTTTCACATGAATTCTGGTTTTTGGTTTTGATAGAGCTGAAATGTCTACAGTAATTGCCCTCTTCCTCTATTTTGGCATTCTTATTTAAACTCCAGTTTGAAATCAAACTCACAGATTATTATATATAATATCAGTTAACTCTACATTTTTCTCCATCATTTAAGCAGCTGGTCCAAATTTAAGCAAGTACTTAATTTAACTAAATTCTTTCCTTCTCATTTTGAAAAAAAGTTCTCTCAAAACAAAATCTGTTTGTTTTTGTCTGTGGTACAGGTTAAAATTTGCACCTTCTGTAAGACTTTAATGTTCCTTCTGCTACCTGGAGGTCTAGTTTAACACTACTGGTTTTTCAAATGTCATGCTCAAAATATGCTTTAACTTTCTAATGATGAGCGAATACTGTTGGAGGCAAGCCATCAGTGTAGCAATAACCATAGGTTTGATTTAGCCAATTAAAACGCTGCTATATTCAGCACCTCCACCCCCAAGAATATGGTGATTATTTTTACTAGCCTGTGCATTGCGTATGAGGCTGTCAGAATTTTTTTCTTGTTTCAAGTCTGTAAATTTTTTGAAGAGTATTATACCACTAGAATCATCCCTAGAACTAAAATTATTTCACCGAAGCGTAGTCATGGTATGAAACTATCATTATATGGTGTTGGAAACAGAATAAAATGCTTGTATTAACCTTTTGAGTGTCAGGAGGGTGTCTAAAGACATTGGCCAGGGTATGTAGTTTAATGGGCAGAGTAGGCAAAAACAGGTAATCATGAGGATATGACCATGAATATAGAGCTCTTGTAAAAAGCTGTGAAGATCACACTACGAACAGAAAATGTTTAAAATCTGTTTTCTACAGATTTAGAAAATCCACAGTTCAAGTAGATTTCTTGTTCATCTTACAGAATCTCAGCTTTAATAATAATAAAACTGATGACCTTTGTGATGTCCCAATAGTCTGCAAAATTCAAACCTTCAAACAGAGATGCTGAAAGAATAATAAATAAGAACTTCCCCTTGCTTTTCTCAGCACTGACTCTAAAGCCCAGATATGTAATTTAAACATTAAATTTACAACCACAATGTTAACTGTCCCATCCTTTTTCATGTTACCAGTAGCAGACTGGTTCTGCTGTTCCACAGTGGCTAAAAAGTTTGCAAAAAACCAAAACGGCATCTTTTGAATATTTTAAAATAGGTATAAAGGCTGGAAAGTGTATAGACATAGTTTCTTGTATTAGAAAATCCCTCAGGTTTTAATGTGTCACAGCAACACAATGAGGAAAGTAGGGAGGCAGTTTTATTATTTTTGAAGTGGATACTTAGATCGAAAAAAGGCATCAGGTTGATGACTTTAAGTTGAAACTGGTTATACTTAAGAGCCTGCATATACTGGAAAGCTTGGAGTGGAAAGTCTTGTGTACCAGAAGCCTGCCGAAGAATACAGGTGCTACACCTGTGTCTCCCAAGAGACACTTCACACCTAATTGATTTCTCTTCTACTTCTGCTAGTAGTAGTAGAAAATTGTGCTTAGTGTGGTCAGTTTTCAAAATGCTTGCTTGACTAAAATTAATTAGATATCACAGCATCCTCAGAATAACTTACTGTTCTCTGTTTATTAGCTAGTAAACTGAAAGGAGGGACTGAAATTACTTTGCCAAAGCCACACATCAAGTCAAGATTAGAACTTATATTTCCACATTCTCAATTTTCTGCTGTAACAGTCTGATTATACTGCCGGTAGTTTATCACCTTGCTAGTGCAGTATTGCTCCCTTAGGTCTCCTTCTTCCTAATAGTGGTTAACTTTCAGACCATGTTAAATGCTCACTGGAAATGTGGATGAGAGGGATTGGCCAAAACTGTTACTCTAACTTTTTTTTTGCAGAGTTTTTAAAGCTGATGTATATTTTGTTATCCAGTGGATGGCTAGAGCAAGGCACCATTATGCACCCAAATTAAGGTAGACTTGAATTCTTTAGAGTTGCTAAGTACCATAAAGCTTAATTAAATCAACAGAGGAATTGTTGGTGAGTGTCTCTGAAAATCAAGAAACTTTTATTTAGCCGTCTGAAGGTGGGTACTTAAATCTAAAAGTCATGACCTGACTTTTAAGTGATAAGACTCATTAGCAAGTGAAAAAATAGTTTTCTGTACTTTATGTTTCAGAGTAGTGCTGGGAGATTTTCTTTACTTAAAGAAGAAAAGACAGATTTCCAATAGTGTCATGTTCTTAAATCCAGTGAACTAAGAATAAATGTGAGGCTTTTCTTTAGATGAATTCAGTTTGTCCCTAGACTTGGTAGGCAATACAAGATGCCTGTTCTTATGAGAACAAGGAATATATCTGAGAAGAATTCTTCTAGACTCAACGAGGCCATTTGTCAAAACTTTCCCCAGAAAACTGCCGTAATCTTTATCAAATATGGGGGTTGCCTCTCACTGTGTTGGTCTGGCCCACTCCTAGTACAGCAGTTCAGTAGAAAGGAAGAAAAAGCATGAAGGTAATGGAGGTTCAAATACACAATTATAGCCCCTATGTGTTAAGAAGAGGAAAGATAAAGCTAAGTGAAAAAAACCAAGGATTATTTGGGGCAACGCAGAAGGTTTCTGCCCTTTATCTGCTTAGGAAAGCTGAGAACTAGCAATATAGAGCTAGAATGTCATAGGCGGGCCCTTAACTGTGGTGGGCTGACAAGGAAAGAATAAGCACTCTTGAAGTCATTAAAGAAAATCCCAATAAAATTCTCATATAGGTTAGTTTTGCAGGATGATTTCACTGAATATCATCCCTCTGCCTTCTGCCATTAGGATGTCCAGTTAAAGACCAGACAGATTGTTTTCCACAAAATGTCAGATCAAGGATATGTTTTTTATTTGCGTTCTGTTTGGGTATTTTTAAGAAGCACTTATGGCAAAAGGAGATTTTTGTATGTGTCTCTCTGTTTCAATCAGCCCAGACACTACTTAAGAAAAAAAACAAGTGGGTAAAAGTATAGGCAATTAGTAATGAAAAAAAACAAGGCAAGCACCTGGGGACAACTGCACAACAGCCACTGATACAAGCGACACCAAGGGAGGACAGCCACAGGTGCAGACCTGATACAAAAAGTGGGTCACCAGCACCTAAATCCAGGGTTCAGATAGCTATGGTGCAGGACACCAAAGGAATGGGGCAAGGAGAAGCTTGCACCCACAAATCCAGTGCCGGGTTTTGCAGGAATGATAAAGAGCTAATGCCATTTTATTCTTTATTCTCTATTACTCTTCCCCTGTTTATAGGATCATATGAAGTCTCTGCATTACTAACTTGTCCTTCCTCTGGGCTATGTAAGGTCGCCTGCGTTTAAAAGAGATCAAAAGCAGTGGTTAGACCTTTCCACTCTGCCTCTGCGGTAGTGAACTTCCCCATCAACATTGCTGGGGACACGCCGGCAGCCCCAGCAGCCTGCACTCCAGGGACTGTTCTATACGTGGAGGCAGCAGGAAGCATGAGCAACAGCCCTGCTGACTGATCTGAAACCAGGCACAGGGGCTGCCAGGCCAATTTTACATTGTCAAAATGTGGATTTGTCAAAGATGCTGTGGATCTGGGATAAAACCTGCTCCATTTCACTATGGTACGTGACCAAAGTCAATCCATCAGAGCACATGGGCACGTTGTGGTGCATTTACGGGTGCAGGTAACACTTTCTACATTAGCGCACCCTTGGCATAAGCGTGAATAGGGAAGATGCTGTCCACCACAAACCCGCTGTTTCATCAGGCAGTATAACAACTGTAAACACAGCTATCAGCAGAGCATATAAAGCAGCCCTGTAATTAAAGTGACTCAGTGGTCCTTTGCAGAGTGAATGTAATCAGTTGTGGTCACACAGCAATACATCCCCCCTGCATGCAAAGTGAGGCAGTAGGATTGTGGCTGCCTCGAGGATTCTTCTGTTTTTCAAAGCTTCATCCTGCCCAGGATGCTGGCTAGTGAGCTCTTTGCATCTTCCATTACAGAAATGACTTATTTCTCAGCATTATTGAAATACTAGACAAAAAGTAAATATCTAATTAGCTAAAGGTTCCTTTCTCTGCCATGTGTTTTTAATAATCACACACAGGGATTTTACCCATTTTCCCAACCCTTGTTGATACAGTCTGATTAGATATGAAAGCAGCAAATTCAATGCTTAGATATGCCAGTATTTTAAAAGAAATCACATCAGTATCTGTGCATCCTCTTTAGGCTTACTTTCTGTCATACCCAAATAGATGTGGCTGGATACTGCAGGCAAATGAACATCCAGGTAATACCCTACACCTGAGGTCTCATTCTAAAGGATCTGCTTATTCAATGAGGCATGAGAATTAGATATCTGGCTTATCATGACCTATCAAAATGTGCCAGGCTAAGTTTTGAGCATGGACTGTGGACCAAAGCAGAAGGCAACAAGTGGACAATCTGTCCCATTGCTTTTTCAGGACTTGCAATAAGTTGCTTATGAAAGAACTCCTAGCCAAGAATTATTCATAAGAATTGGAAAATAACTTCAAATGTAAAATACCTTTTACAGGATAGAAATGCCTTTTCATTCTCTCAGTGAACACAACACAAAATTCATTATTTCTGAGGGAAACTTGCTTTAGAAGCAAGTCTCTGGCAGAGTGCTGTCTCTGGTGGGTAGGAAAATCATTGCCCTAGTCCAATAGCTGGATGGTCAGGGCCACCTTCTAAGTTCTGGGAGATGTGGGTTCAGTTTTGAATACACTGAGGAGTACTGTTGGGACTGACAGTATTCCTTTGCCTGCAAACCAGTCCAGTTGTATTACTGCCCCAGCAGTGTCTCCCTATAACATGGCCAGCTGGAGCAAGCAGCTGAATGGGTTCCCATGTGGTCCTTCAATAACCCATGGGTTGGTTTCAATGTGCAGAGTTAAAATGGGTAGGTGTGTTATGGCTGACTTATAGCAAAAATGTGAACCTATACTGTTTTACTGAGATGCTGGAGCACTTAACAAAAAAAAAATAATCTGAATTGTCTCTTATTTTGTAAGGATGTTTGGCAACTCTGCTTGCAGCAGCTGGTTCATAGACTTTGGCCTCTAATGGGCTATCAGAAGTGCCCAACTCCTACTGAAATCTAGGTCATCTGTGATTCCTATTGGCTTCTTCTGTCCAACCTGCTCTTCATGGCCATTGTAGCATTATTTCCAGATTATTAGAATTCCAAAAAGCTAAGCCTACTTTTCTTAAAATTAGATATAATCATTTCAGTGGGTTCAGAGTAACTTCACCAAGGTAACAGAACTAAGATAATTTGAATAAGCAGGTTTGTCATTTGCAAACTAACCCCTCTTTTCTCTGACTGTCATTTCACCAAAATGAATCAATGACTTTTGACTTTGACCACCAAAAATATTCAATTTTTAAGCCAACCACACTTATTCTATTTAAACACCAAGCACACATTTTTTTTCTGAAGCCAATGGCACTTTCTGCTTATTGTGAATTCTAGTGTGCAGAGAAAAAACAAGAGGCTGATCTTAAGCTTAGAAAATTCAACCAGCAAGAAAACAAATTCTTTCATGGAGGGTTATCTAATCTCTCAAGAAATAAATCTATATCTCTACGTTCTGTATTTCTGTCCATGTCTAGTGCTCATGTAATTTATAAGGTGAACTCTCTATTTCTATACATGGTTAGGCTTCTTCTTTATTCTTTCTTTTTTTTTTTTTTTCTGATGTCTTATTACAAGGTACCAGTTAAAATTCTTTTAAAAATCAAAAACTTATCCCATATGTGACCTTTCTTTATATTCAATAACAAAGACATCTGCTGTTTGACCTTGTCATCTAGACATTTGTTGCTGTCAGCTTGGGATTCCAGAGAGGTTTTCATTTTCTTTGAAACACTGCCCTTCTCACTTTTGCAGTGAACCAATGCCTTGAGAAGCTGGCATGGGCTATTGACACCTTCAGACTCACCGCAGATCAAAATTGTAAATGGGGTTCGTTTTTTTTCAAATACTGAATCAAATACTGCAGCCATGTCATGAAATTCTACCTCCTTGGGAGAAAATCTACTGATCTTTCAAAAAGTGGAGAACCAAATCCTCTTCTTGTGTAAGTCAAGAGATCTATCAGCTCAACAGGACTTACTAGATGGAATTATCTGGCCTGTATTATGCAGGTCAGACTAAGAAGGTCTAATGGGCTTTTTTCACCTTAAAACTGATGCTTCTATCAACTATTTCAGTAGAATCACCTGAAATTAAATCAGTTGAGGTTAGGAAACATTTCTTTCTTTCATTCTTTTTTTCTGGGCCAGAAGCATTTTCTGGCCTGTAACTCCATTTAGGAACCTTATATTTTCCCTCTTGGAAGAAAAAGGAAGGTCATCCATACTCAGATACCCTAAGTTTAATTGTTAGCACATTTTTGAAAGGGGAAAAGAACAGATAAATGAAAAGGTCACAGATTAATCTTGTATTGGCTTTCATGAACATGCACAGTGTGCCTAACTACTTCTGGAAACTCTCATGGTATACTCGGTTTAGTATTTTGAAGACATTTTGTCTCAGCATTTCTTTTATTCGGATTGTCGTATTATTACATTCTCATTTACAAAACTGTGTGATCTTGAAAATGTTTATAATGGGATATTTAGATTTATTTTTAACATGCTTAAATATTTCAAGTGAACTAAGAATTCTGAATCAAGCGGTGGCCACACTAACAAAGTTATTCACAAAACAGTTGAAAATAAATACTTCATTCTGTAGATCTCCAGAGACACACACACACACAAATGAAGTTAATGGAATAAAATTGAAGTCAACATTTTAAAATACAATGTAACATTAGAAGAAAAGGTCAATGCTACAATTTTCCCCTAAAAATCCCCACAAATTCTGCAAAGTCAGATTTGAGGTTGAATGTATAAGAAATTGAAGATATAAACCCCCACATTTAAGGCATCCAGAGAAGCTTGATATGTGTCAGTGTAACAAAATAAATATGCATTAAAATAGATCTACTTTGATTTTGGCTCCAACTTGTATTAATTTGACTTAGCAGACCTGTTAATGTTTTGATTTTGGTTTTGGTTTTTTTTTTTTGGTTGGTTGGTTGTAGTTTTTTCCTCCTTTTATTTATTTATTTTTTCTTTTCATGATGTCACTCTAAGGTAGAATTACAGTTATTTTGATATCTTATCTGTAAAAAATCTGATTCACCATGTTTACTTTTTTTTTTTTTCTTTTTGCATCAGAGTAAAATAATTCATCAAGCCCAAAGAGCAGTGAAGAAGTCACATTAAGGACAAGATAATTGTATGGAGTAAAGAGCAGAGAATGGGAATAAGTACATGAAACTTGCACTGATCAACTACCCTTTGTCTTGTCACCCCATGACAACCAATTCAACCACCTTTATGCACACTGGTCAGAGATACTCTAAATATCTTCATCATCACCAAGTAATTAGGAAATTAATTCCTAGTATATAAAGTATGCATAAAATTACTATTACAATTAATTTTTCACTGCTTTGGTACTGCCCAGGGAGTTGTTATTTAGATGATTCCGAAATTGCAAACTAAAGTAAATAACTTCATTAAATATTACATTACAGCCTCTGGGCAACATTACCTACATATTAAGCAGAAAGAGCAAAAAGTTTGAACGTAGTAATGACAAGTGCAAAGATTTATGCCTTCACTAGAAGAAACAGTAAACTTTGCCGTGACCAGATAAATCTTTTTTTATCTAGAAGCATTATGAATAGGACATATGCATCCATTATATCTAAATGTTTAATAAAACTTGGCATATTTCACCTTTACATGTGTAAATGCCTTGTCTTCTTCCTGTATTGTAAACCTCAAGGTATATTTTTTAGCCACCAGTTGAACACTACCACAAACCATTTATTTGGACTATATAGCAAAAAACCCCTGCAGTTCAGCTCACAAGTAGGTTAGAATTACGTTTAACAGATCATTTGTGCTTCTCTGGTTGCTTTTGCCTCAGTAATTCAACAGCAATTTGCTTTTTTAATAGGTAAACAAAATTTTGTCACCAGGTGAGCTTTCATGTTTGGGCTCATAAAGAATAAGTTTCTGGACTGTAAAATATATATATACACACATATATTTTACTGGTTAGAGAACTGATTCTTCTTTTTAATGTAAATTTTGAAATTAAATTGGTACCAAAACATTATCTGGAATGAATAAATTCTCTGAGTATATAGATTGTTGTTCAGAATCCTGTTTTCTTATTGGAATGCATGGGTCTTCTTTTTTTCCAGGAGTAAAATAGAAATGTAAACATTTGCATCATAAAGTGCAACACTGCAGGTGCTAACTTAATTTTTCCTTAAATCATACGAATGTGTAGGTTGTTGCATCTTATTCCTAGGCTTTATTTTAATTCTTTGACTGTGCTGAGTATTTCACCCTTGTGAGTTAAACTTCAGCAAGTATAGAATAACTGAATTCTTATTGGTGATCAACTGTATTCGTTGTTCTGTCACAACAACAGCAACTGCCCAGAAGAGGGAAGCTTAAACTGTAATTATTCTTCTGTTTGTTTGGGTTTTTTCTTCATTCAGTTCGCAGTATTTTTTTAAGAAATATATCCCCTCTGGTCTGGAAATCCATTCTTTATGTCCTCTGGCTTGAATATTGCAGGTGCCTTGAAAATAAATTAGTTTAAGGAGAAATTAAAAAAACAGCCCAAACTCCAAAAATCATTGATAGCATAGTCAAGCATCTCTTGTTATTTTACCTCAGAGACCCTTTTAAATTTTTAATAAGCTTACTGCTGTTCCTGGTCTTTTGGACTCCAGTGCCATTAGTAAAGAAAAATTCCATTTGGCATTAAAGAAATGTAAGGAATAAGCAAACAAAGAAATAAAATAGCCTTTTGTGAAATAACGTGAAAGCTTTCCAACGCAACACTGGAAAATAATTTACAATCCCTGCTTTTCCTGCTCCTTAAAGAATCTAAGAGGAATTTTTCCGTGTTTGCACTGCACACTGAATTCTGAATATATATACACGTACATTTTTCATCTACAACTCTTCATTCACCAGCTTGTCTCTGCGTTACAACACTCAGACACTATTTAATTCTAGATAGATAACACTGAAAAAAATTCTCTCTCTTGTTTTAGTTACAACTCAACTGCAAACATCTGTCATGAGTAATGACCATGATCTAGGGCTTCTCATGATGTAAATGAACAGTTTTGCTATTCATATTATAATGATTCATTTACAGATAGTTCTTTGCAATCCTGATGATCCACCATAAAATCAGTAGCCACAAGTTTGTTATTTCAAAGACGGTAACTACCAAACCATGGGTGCATATTTCTGCATATAAGCCAAGAATAAATCTTCTTAGGAAGCAAGAAAGGAGAACATTTATTCTTTTGTGTGGAGACTTAGGAATGCCTGTTGTGACCAAGAATCTGACTGTGATGTGCAAATGAAGAACAAAGACATGGTATTTGCCCCAAAACTCTTTCAGTCTAAGGACAGCCCTCACAACCTTCAACAACTTCCCTGTAGAAAAACAAAACTTACTCCCAAGACACGTATATCTTGATATTAAAAGAGAATGTATCATCTTCCTCTGTTAATTCTAAGAGATACAAATATACTGTCTAAGAACCATTACTTTATTAATTCTTATCATCATTTATGTACAGGAATTGAAGAACATTTTGTCATGTTAAAGTCATTCTCTTTTTGAATACTCTCGTTTATCTAATGTACCCTGTTGCCAACACACTGGGGGTCTTAAAGGATATTTAGACATGAGACACAGTTTAGAGATTTCATCCCTGACACTGAAACAACCTTGAAAAGCCATCTTATCTAACAGCTTCTTGCCCATTGTCTGGTTTTAGATAGCAAGGGTTCTGTTTTCTTAGTGTGTGAGGTTTATGTGTGAAACTGGTAGGTAAAACTACTAGCTCAGTGTAACATTTGTCTTAGGTGGATCAAAAATATCCATTAACATTCCACTTATTACGACTATGACATGCAGTGAAAACTCTGTGCCAGTACAGAGGGCAGTACTTTCACAATGGCCTTGACATTATAGCAACAGCAACTTTATAGCAATGCATAAGCCAGGCATATCTAGAAATCCAAGGTGTCTTGAATTTCACAAGTGCCATCATCTGCCCTTGACAGTCATTTGAATCTAAATCATGTGTAATTCCTTACAGTGTTTCCCTTTGTTCTACTTCCAAAAACTGGTCTGAGTCCGAGAGTACACAGTATGTGACAGAGTAATAATGAACTTTGATCCATCTAATAGATTTGTGAAAGGCTCTGGGTTTGCCAGCCCAAGTTACAACAATATTTCACTGGAACCCTTGAACTCAGACATCATGCTTATGTCATTTATTTGGGCTGTTATGTGGGTTTGCTATCCACAACAGTCATTTCCTCACAGTTGGTATCTTCCAGTGATCTGCAAATGCTACTTTATTTATGATCACTGACAGCATCTTTCTTTGTCTACAAAACCTCCTGGGTTTGAGTACCAGTTTTATTTTGTTGTTGTTGAAACATATTTCACTCCCACCTCTCTCACATTGACTATGTAAAGAGGCACATCTGCTTTTGTTTGTTATGGCATTCATGTCAGCTGTGTTTTGCTGTACATTTTCTTTCCTTGGCTACCTCCCAGCCTTTGTGTTCACAAAGGGGAGTCGAACAGTACCTGATATGCATTGAGCCAATTACCGCCCTGTCTTGGGGACTCAGTCAGCAGTTCAGCCGCAGTACATGGAGCAATGTATAATCCTGAGAAATGCCACCCCTTCCTTCTCCAGAAGAGATTGCCAGTGCAATGAGTAAGTGTTTCAGCAGACATCAGAATATTCTGAACTAATTTTCTTGACTGACTTTTCCCAGTTTCTGTCATGAAGAGTAAAAATAGAAATTCCTATAAAAATTATTCAGGCCTCTTTGGTTGACTGTCAATGGGATCAGCTCAGTGTCTATCCAAAGTAGGAATATACCTTTACACTAGGTGAATTCCTGGTCCAGGACAAAATCATCAGTGCTACATCACTTGGGGTTATATTTATCTGTTGAACTTGTTCACCACACAGTGGTCTTCCAATTTACTCAGAATGCATGTAAAAGAAATCTTACACCATGATATCCTCAGCTGTCAGTGCTACTGGGCAGCATAAGCTTGCAGGATCAAACCCAGCTTGCACATAGGTGACTCTCTGCAGAGAAAGTGGTAGCAATGACTCACTGCACACTACTCTTGGTGCCCTCATGGTGTGTCATGGTCAGACATGCACTTAGGCAAAAGCAGGTGTTACCTGGCAAAAGGAAGAAGAAGGAAGAGCCTTAAAGTGACTCGTAGTGCTGGGCTCCTTCCCCATCATACCGCCCCATCACATCTCCCTGGCATGTGAGAGGGCTGGACATGGTAGGTCCTTGCCAGGCACTGCACCCAAGCCCTAAAGCATCAGAGACAAGTCATGCCACTGTTACAGTGTACTCATGCAAAACCTGCTTCTTCCAGGTAAATGGGGATGAGACTTCATTGGGTTTTAGAAAAACTATGCTCCATGCACTGGTCTTTGCTGCAGGAAGGGGAGAGAGGTACTGTACACCCTATTCATTCTCCAGCAGAGAGGGCCAACGTCATCTTTCAAGCACATGCTTGTGCAATGCTGCTAGACTAAAGCATGTCTGGTATTCAAATGGCCTAAATGCAGAAGCTAGAAATGTTAAAATACTGTTGTCAAATAGTGGAACAAAAAATTTATCTGGTCCCTTTTTATATTGCAACTGTATTTTATGTGCATTTTAAATAGACTGCTAAATGCATAATAGGGGTTAGCAGCCTTTTACAGATGTGAACACATAAAATTATAGCTGGAGGATAAAATACAGAAAGCCTTGCGCTCTGATTACAGCTGTAACCAGCAGGATCTGTAGCAGCATAAAAAATCCCCCGCATTCTCATTTTGTATCACCTGTTTATAGCAACCATGTATGCATGCATTTGACCACGTGGTTGCCTTATACCTGTATTTGAAAAGTGGAAATATCTCTTTCCAGTCATTGCTCACAACATGGCCAGGAACTTGTCTGGATTGCATGCATGCCTGCAAAAACTGCATAACATTACTCTGTTGTGCTTACAATAAGAAAATGTGAAGATCACACCAGGGACCTGGCAGACTAACATGAAAACTTCACATAAACCCACAATATTTTAGATTTCAGGTAGTTTGAATTTCATACTTATTGTGAAAAGAAAATAAAATAATCTTCTAATACTTAGTCAACGTTCATATAAATATATTTCTATCAGAACAGTTTGAACTTTTTGTGGCTAAAAATGCTGGTGTGTCTTTAATGATAAGTGTCCAGATATCAAAGATTTTAACATCAAGTGATCCCATGTCACATAACTCCCTATTCATAGCACCTTCCCTTCTTTATGCTTTGTGAGCCATACAAGGAACGCATTGGTACCCCTAGTTCTCCAGTTTACAGAAGTCAGCAGAATAGACACTGGAAGGCACAAACACAAAACATATGCAGACATACTCCAGAGATGCAACGGCTCACAGGTGGACAGCAACATCAAACAGGATTAGAAGATTTCACATGAAGTTCCAGAAGTTCAGCAAATCCGTCTGTAAAGAAGAGAGGAAAAAAAAAAAACCACTGCACATCAAGTTTCAGTTCCAGACAGTTACTGTTATTATAGTGAGTAAGTCATAGGTAAATGCATAACATCTCCCCAAGTGTTTAGTAATTGTCCTAGGCCAGGGATTTCTCATCAGAGCCAAAAAGTGCAGGCACAAGTAATAAAGATGATTTTATCAGAGCAAACGCTATTTTCTGTTAGATACTTGCAGCATCTCCACAACATTAATCCCGGCCTATTGACAGGGTCCACTCTACATTAACATCAGCAGCTTGGCAATTAGAATAAAAATGCTGTGTTGGCTTGCAAAGAAAAAGTGATTTGTGAAGTTCTCAAGGTTTCAGTCCAGGATTTTTGTTCTAAATCTGCTGCCTCCAACACTTTGAATCGTCCGATCAAAACAAAATGCTCCTCTAATGTGACATGCCATTTTGCATAGTGTTCTGT
This sequence comes from Todus mexicanus, assembly GCA_013389965.1. Taxonomy (NCBI): domain Eukaryota; kingdom Metazoa; phylum Chordata; class Aves; order Coraciiformes; family Todidae; genus Todus; species Todus mexicanus. The sequence continues at coordinate 7,053 of WEIS01009178.1, read as the reverse complement.
TGGGTCCATTGCTCTTATTATTGTCTTTCTAGGAACAATACCAGTGCTGGTTTGAGATTTGGAAGATTAGAATTAACAGGATAGAAAAGAAGAGGGCATCTGTTTCATGATGGCATTTAGATAGATGATCTGTCTGCTGCCTAATCCACTATCATCTACACATCCTGTCAGCATAAGGCAACCTGGTAAGAAGTTTATGTGACAAAAGCCCTCCAAATATAAGTATGTCTACTTATCATGCTTCCTCTCTTACAAACAGAGAAAAATTACTGTTGTGCCATAGTGACAGTTTTCTTCAGCCTTTTGCTGTAGTATAAAGTTTGACTCTGAAACTGCAGTGTCTACGCTCATGTTTAATAAATTCTGCAATAGTAAATTCCCAGACATGTGAGGCAAATAAAAAGGTCTATCTGGCTAAGAATTCATACTTTGGGGTGCTTATTTCTAATGACTCATAGGAGCTGGTGAGATTCTCTTGTTGTGATAGGCATAATCACAATAATTGTGATAGCTGTGAAAGGCTCCCTAGAGAGTAAAGAGCTCAAATACGATTTAATTTTAGTTGGGTCTCTAAATCTCAGGAGCCCTCTGTAATCTCAGTCTATTATGAATTTATCATGAAGTCTCCTGACTCTCACTTATGACTACTGCTGGGTGCAACCAAGTCCTCTGGACAATAAGGATGTTTTGATCAAATAATGTCCAGATTTTGTAGTGGTTGTGGGGTTTTTTGTTTTGTTTCTCTATCTTAAAGAAACCATTTCAGTAGAAAACTTTAAGTAGCCATAGGGGAAGAATGTAACCAGATCTAAAGTTAAACAGCATAAACAAGATTTTTTAGGGCAAAGTAAAGGTCAGTGAAGTAATGGAATGATAGGAGCTTTCACTTGAGTGGAAAACTCTTAATTATACAGCAGATTTCCAGGAAAGGAGACTGGAAGCTATTATAATTTATCTGCATTCAGTGCTTCAGGTTCTGTACCAGCCCAACATTGCCATGCTTAGTATCTTTTCAGAATATAGAATATCACCTGCAGAGAAAGCATGTAACCTGGATTGACTACAGTGTGGTGTTGCACACAGACATCACTCGATCTTTCTTAACTCCTGGCAGCCTTTTTGCAAGAATTGCTCTATTTCAAAAAAATGTGTACCTCTCTTAAAATCCCCAGTCCTCTTCCTTTTTACTACTTAATCAAGGGGAAAGAATATACTAATGAATAAGAATTGTGAGCCTAATGAGTAAGAATTGTGTTTTCCTTTCTGTAATGATTCGTTTACTTGCAGCATGTTATTCAGCTACTGCATGGCTTTGTACACAGGGATCCTGGCACAGAAAAACCTTAGTAAACAAGGCAAACAAAATGAGGTTTCATGCTGTGTGGAAACCAGCTTGTTTGTGTTGATACACTTAGGAGATATTTTCTTTAAAGCGTATCTTTGGTTTAACAAGGTTTAAAATTCCTTGTATTATGACATTCTCCTCTCGTTCCATGTGCTTTTGTTAAATTTTAAGAAGTTGCCTGAATAATGCATGATATCATATGAAGCACAGAGTAAATTTGTTAATCAATGAGTATGAAATCAGAGATGAAAACAAGATTAAAACATCTTTTCAGTTACGCACTCCATATCCCTGTCAGAAGGTAGGGGTTTTTTCTGTAATCATCAGTACTTTGTCCTGTTCCTTTTTCAGCGTAGTAAGAACTGGGAACTTCATCACTGCATTTGTGGAAATGAATTGGAATTTATTCTTCACACAAACCCCCCATTTTGCCATGCTTTTTGTACAGTATTTAAATATCTTTTGGATATGCCTCCACAAATCACATTTCATACAGCTTATTCTGTAGAAAAGTGTCCACTCTTTTATTGGCATTAAATCTCTTCAAATGTAATCTGAATCTGCTATTTATGGTGCAGAAATCTGTGGGAGTTTTGCTTCTACACAGTGAGATATGCTAAATAATTAAAACTTAAAATACTTTTCAGAGAAGCCTTTTTGGATCACATCTGTTACTTCTTGTAGGAATTTTCCCTCGCAGATGTTACTCTTTTTTTTTTCCTGTTTTTTTTTTAGGGTGCTAATGACAATTTAATCCTATTCCAGCTACCATTAATAAAGCAAATCTTCCCTATAAGCTGTTCAACTGGCAGAAGGACAACTGTTACAAGAGATCAAAGTGACAGGTGCTCTGCCCTCAACTTCCCATGGAATCATGGAATGGTGGGGGTTTGAAGGGATCACTGGAAATATCTAGTCCAACCTCTCTGCTAAAGCAGGTTCACCCAGAGCATGGAAGCCACCATTTTCCCCTATGTATTTCATACTGCTCTGTGATTGCCTGGCTGCTATGTTTTGAACCCATCATACCCACATGATCTCAGTCAGAGTATCCTCTGATTGCCCATTTCCTTTGGATCAGGATAAATCATATATCATATATAAATATATATACTTTTATATGCATTTACAAACACATGGGGAATACCATCTGTGATTATGGAAAATCAAAACCAAATGCCATCTTCAGAAGAATGCATGTGTGAAGTCTATAGGGAAAAGCCTCAAGAGGATCCCCAAGAAAGACCACGCGAATCAGAAGAACCAGACAATAGGTCTGTGAATTGGAAACTGTATTTTGATATAATTTTCGCTCAGAGGGCAGGTAGTGGGGGAACTCCATTTGTCATAGCTCTGGCAGAACGTACAGCTACCTGCAAGCTGGTTGTGGGGTGCAGGCTAGTGCTTTATGAGCTTCCTCGCCTTTATATTGATGACCTTATAGAAAGCTTCATGAGCTCTGGCTGAACGACCAAAGAGGGAGAAAGCAGAGGTGTGCTGTGATCTATTCATGTTCTTGTCCACAGTTGAAGAAAGGAGAATGGGTGTAGAAGGAAAAGTGAAAATGCTGTTTGAAGGGGTAAGCCTGACCGGCGATCAACATCACTGATACTCTTCAGCTGTTCTTTGGGAAAGATGGCCCTGACCTCTGCTGAGTGCCTCCCCACGCTGCTGGGGCACCACCTTCTCATACAGCCCTTGTCTGCCCACAGTACATCCTGCTTCTACCAAATCCCTTCACCATGCTGGGTTCTGACTGGCTTCCCTAGACAGCCCCACACTGTCCAAAATCCGGCCCCTACCCCAGGCCAAAACCCTGATACCAGACAGACGGGCCTTGTCCTTCAGCCTCTGTCACAGAGGCTTCAATCTCAGGTGGGTTTCTGTGCAAAGGTGAGCAGGCAGGATAGATGGGGTGGTTATTCTGAAATCAGTCAGAGACAAGTGGCTTCAGTTTCAAGCTTTGCTGAAGATTTCTTTTATGTCTTCTGGGTGTCCTTCTGGTCCCAGTGACATCTCTACAGGTTATCTGAGGGGAGCCTGGGTTAGTGGGCTCTTTTTGTCATGGGTATCCATTTAGGAAGCACATTACCCCAGCAAAGACACCACCTGTAAGCCCTTCAATGAAGAAAAGCAGGTGTCTAACTCGAGTTGCTATTTACCTCAGGACACAGGTGCCAGCTCTCCTTTGTGAAGCAAATCTGCCAATCTACCTGACATCGGCTGCTGTGAGCAGAACAGTGTTTCTCTGCTGCCACTGATTTTGCCTGATCTCTATTTATAGGCCATCCATCTTTCACCAAGCACTTGGGTATTTGGTAGGAGTGAACACTAGAGAGACCTCCAGTCTTTGGTGGCAAAAGTTTATGGAATTTTTGCCAGACCTCAGCATTTGTTTCAGTAATTCTGCAGAAGTCCCAGACCTGACAGGGACATTTTTTTTTCTGTGCTGCTGTAATAAGCACCAGAGGCTGCAGGTATTGCATGTAGTGCAAACATGGTTTTTTGACGAGCATGAGAAAAGTGCTGAAATAAAAACTATTTTCTGCTTCATTTTAAAGACAATCCTCCCCTGCCCCTGTGGCTGTCTCATCCACACTCAACTAAACATTCTCTATGTCAGGGAATGTGTCAGAACCATTTATTAAAAGTGTCTACCACATTGCAAATTTTAACCTTATCTAAGGCCTTTGGATTCTACTGAAGTGTTGATTATATATCATTTGTAGATCCTTATCTCAGGAGATAAAACTGTTCAACACACCAAACAAGAAATATCCCTCATAATGCTGGCAAGTGGGATGCAGCTCTGTGTGTCAAATGAGCATGGCAAAGCTGCCAAGTATGATACAATCCTATCAAGCCATGCTCATTACTATGGTTGCCAACCTATAGAAGCTTGGGAAGGGAAGGCTCAACATTCAAGTGGCACTGAAAACAGATTAAATTGCCATAGAAAAGTCTGAGAAGAACTTTTGGACTTTTTTTCGATTTCTCACAAATGGATGAGATAAAAATTGATCTGAATTCAGGGAGTTTAAGCAAGGGTAAAAGTAATTATTGAAACAAAACCGTCATCAGTTCCAGAAGAACTGAGCATCTGTTCAAGATGGATATAAAATCAAGATTAAGAGATGATGAGAAAAAAAAAAAAATAAAATCAAAGCAAGGGAGAAGACACCAAGTACATTAAGGCTATGAAGACATTAGGAAATTGAGTGAATCACTGCAAGTCAAGGCTGTTACAGAGGAGTCAGAAAAGGACATGCTGGAAGGATAAGAGAAAATGTTTCTTCACCTCATTCATGGCTATTTTAAACATGAAGTGGTGAAGCTAAGTAGCATAATTAAACTCAGACAAAGTAATTGAACAAGGCAGCACTAATCCATTGGTTTTGTTGGAAGCACAGGGCAGTCACTAAACTATAAGCAATAACACCCATTACTAATATCAGCTTCTTGTGGGACTAAGTGTTCCAAGGGTCAAGATCCTTCCTTATCCTCACAGCCTAGCTGCAGTGCAAGGATTACTGTCAGGATTAATATCTACTTTGAGAGGGAACAATTTGGTACTGGCTTGTATTTGAAGAAGAGTGGTTTTATGAAAAGCTTTATTTCAGAAAGAATAGGTTTAAACATTCTTCTGTATCTCAGATATTTCCATATCCACCACTTTCTCCTTTAAGTACTTTCTCTACTCTAGAAACTCTCACTGCAATCATGTAAAGCTACAGAAACTGCTCAGTAAAAATCCCAGATGACATACATTCTTTCACCCAACTATTGTCCTTTTTGACTTGTCTATGAACCTGCAGCAATTTTTCCTATTCTTCTTGCCTCCTTCCCCTTCCCTGAGTAGCCACTTAAGCAATAATCCTTTTCTAACTCTCTGTCTATACAAGGATACTTTTTTTTTTTACTTACTGTCTAGGTAAAGAAAACCAAATACGACATGACAGTGAAACGTAACAGAGCTGCTACAGCTTGTCTTGCAGTGCCATATTTCTACCATTATGAGAAACCTTTGGTAATCAGAGTTTAGTGAGTCAGGCTCATATGAATCAAAATGGTAACTCCAGTAATTAGTGTGTTTTGGAGAGTGTTTAAAAATATTTAGCTATGTGTGCTATGGCCACTGTGGAAAACAGAACAATTAAATGTGTCTTTAGGCTGCTTTCTGCTAATTCCTTTCATCTGTGCTCCTCAGAGAAGGACAAGGGGCAGGTTTTCAGCTGGTTAAGTTTTTCTTCCAGCCTGCCCCTT